>VYZU01045286.1:0-12566 GCA_013401355.1 Ceyx cyanopectus | reverse complement strand
CAAGCTGTACTTTTATGAATTAACCTAATATTATCAAGGTGCTTTGAACATGGTAAGCACCCTCAAAGAGCTAATATAATTATCAACCTTTTTACCAAGTCTGTTCCTAGATGAAAATGTATTATGGGTATAATTAATGCAAGATGGTAACAGGCAGGGGGTCTTGTACCGTGTTACTGTCTTAGAAATCACATTACAGAAGCATCATTTGGTTACAATTTAAAACATAGTTTATCAAGCCAAGTGCACTAATGAAAATGCAAACATGAAAGTATGCAAAGTTATATCCTGACAACCTTGTAGGGCCTGCAACAAGATGAGGGTTCTTGAGCTTATCTGACAGCTAACAGTCTGACTTTTCCTGAAAGGGGCAAAGCTACAAGGCACATCTGGAAAGGTACTGGACAGCCGGACAGGATTTCCAATAGCTGCCTGGTGCCTTTGGCTCTAAGCTCGGTTACAAATGTGCGAAAGTATCTTGGTTACTCTGGGAAGTCAGTAAATAGAGTTGGACTTGACCATGAGTTTGTTGGCCACGAGCCAAACCAAGGAAGCAGACACAGCTGATAAGGCATATATTTTCACACCCTCTTGCACTGACTTCGGAGTTTACCTTAACTGCATAATTTTTACTTGATGCAGCAAACTACTTTTTATGCTGTTCTGGTATGTCACCCCTGAACTCCAATCCTACAAATAGATAATTTACTATTAACTCTACTAGGAGTGCTACTTGTTCACAGAAGGTTGTCAAGGCTGTTCCAGGTGCTAATTAAGGAAAGCTTATTTTATTGGTCCTTATTTTGAAGGGTCAAGACTATCTAAGGTTTCCATCTAAGTTCACATTAATTGTCCCAGGGAAGCGTACTAAGAGTTTTTATTTCTTTGTTGGTGATAATTCTCCCACTGTTATTCTCCATCATTTATAATCACTGACTGCAGCAGATGAGAATCCCTATGGTTTTGCTTCTATACAAAGTGAAATTTTATTTTCTCAGTGTGCAAGGATTCCTGTTTTCAGTGAAATCTTCTGTCATTTCCTTTTTTTCCCCCCAGCATGCTTTTGCTTATTCACAAGTGTTGTATGTTTGAATGAACATTTTTTCTTCTGAGTCAGCCTGTCAGAAAAAGTTTGTTGAACCTTGTACCATTTGACAAATGC
This sequence comes from Ceyx cyanopectus, assembly GCA_013401355.1. NCBI lineage: Eukaryota > Metazoa > Chordata > Aves > Coraciiformes > Alcedinidae > Ceyx > Ceyx cyanopectus. The sequence continues at coordinate 11,404 of VYZU01045286.1, read as the reverse complement.
ATTTAGCAGGTGGATGGAGCATCTGTGCAGTGCACTCTCTTTGGAGTAGCTGTCTCTGTAAATTACTGAGGTGCAGACCAAAACTAGCAGGCATTTCCTTAAGGGAGAAAGGTGATCAAACATTGCTTAATGCTGGCCAATCCTACCAGGGCTCAGTGTTTAGCTTCATTAGAAAAAGAACATGGAGAAGAACAGCATGAAGGGTGTTTGCACCATGTTTGCAGAAATGCATGAACAGTCTCTCAGCTCAGGGTCAAGAGACCAATGTGAGGCCCATCCACAAAAAAAAGCAGGAAGGAGGAGCTGGAGAACTACAGACCTGTTGGAATGACCTCAGTGCCTGACAAGGTTGTGGAACAGATCATCCTGAGTGCCACTGAGCAGCACATACAAGACAACTAGGGGCTCATGCCCAGTCAACATGGATTTAGGAAAGGAAGGTCCTGCCTAACAAATCTTGTCTCATTCTATGACTGGGTGACTGGCCAGAGAGACTAGGGGAAGGCTGTGGATGTGTCTACCTAGACCTCAGCAAAGCTTTTGACACCGTCCCCCACAGCATCTTCCTGGAGAAGCTGAAAGCACGTGGCCTAGACAGGTGCACCCTTTGCTGGGTTAAAAAATGGCTGTGTGATAGGGCACAGAGAGTGGTTGTGAATGGTGCCACATCCAGTTGGTGTGTGATGACTAGTGGTGTCCTCCAGGGTTCAGTACTGGGCCTGGTTCTTTTCAACATCTTTATTGATGTCCTGGATGAGGGGATCGAGTCTACACTTAGTAAATTTGCAGACGACACTAAGCTGGGGGGAGTGTCAATCTCATAGATGGCAGGGAGATGGTGCAGAGGGACCTGGACAGGCTGGGTTGATGGACTGAGGACAGTGGGATGAAGTTCAATACGGACAAGTGCAGAGCCCTACACTTTGGCCACAATAACCTCCTGCAGCTATAGACTGGAGGGGTGAGTGGCTAGAGAGAGGTCCGGCTGAGAGGGACTTGGGAGTACCAGTTGACATCTGGCTGAACATGACCCAGCTGTGTGCCCAGGTGGCCAATGGGATCTTGGCCTGTATCAGTAATAGTGTGGCCAGCAGGAGCAGGGATGTGATTCTCCACCTGTATGTGGCACTGGTGAGGCCTCACCCAGAGCACTGAGTGCAGCTCTGGGCCCCTCAGAAGGACATAGAGGGGCTGGAGGGTCCAGGGGAGACAACGAGGCTGGGGAAGGGACTGGAAAGAAAGTCTGATGAGGAGCTGGGACTGTTCAGCCTGGAAAAGAGGAGACTCAGGGGAGACCTCATCACTCTCTACAGCTCCCTGACAGGAGGTTTTAGGCAGGTGTGGACTGGACTCTTCTCCCAGGCAACCAGTGACAGAATGAGAGGGCATGGCCTGAAGTTGCAACAAGGAGGTTTAGGTTGGATATTAGGAAGCACTCCTTCTGGAAAGTGTTGACACTGGAATGGGTTGCCCAGGGAGGTGGTGGAGTTGCCACCCTTGTGTTTAAGGCAAGATTGGATGTGGAACTTAGTGCCATGGTTTAGTTAGGTGTTGTGGTGTTAAGTCTTAGGCTGGGTCTGGTGATGTCAGAGGTCAATTCCAGCCTCAATAATTCTGTGATTCTATGAGAGAACAACCCTCTTGTTTCCATTTAGCATCTTCCCTGCCTGGAAACATCACAGTTCTCCTCATGGCATGGCATTGTTCCAGGTGTATGTCCTGTTTGCAGAGTAGGAGGGAACTACAGTGCACTCACTGGGACCTTCTTTGCATCTAGGAAGTGCAAGGTCACAGTGCAGAGTAGGTTCTTTGGACCATGTGTCTGTGGGTAAATTCATGCTCAACATGTCACTTAGGACTTGAACTGTTCCCTTTTGGCAGTCATCTGGAATCACTGCGATCCTGCAAACAGCAGCACTGGAAAATACTGAAATCTTGAAAACAATTTTGGGATAGGAATGTCCTTTGGATATCAGATCTTGTATGTCAGAATTGACACTTTCAGCAAATGCTACACAAAGTCTGTTCCAGCTCCAAAGAGAGGCACCTCTTGGGTCCAAAAAGCATGTGGAAAGGCTGAAGGTTACATGTAAATATGCTCTCAACAGATTCAAAAAAGCTGCTTCCTGAAATTGTCCAGTTGAACAGAACGATAATTTCACCTCTACTGAGTGTGCACACCCAAATTTGATACTGAATCAGAGCAAGAACAAGCACACTTGCCCCTGGGAGGAGAGAAAGGAGGTCATTGCACAGTGATGTGCTGCTATTTGATGACCCTCACAACACTACCACAGCATCTAGCCAGCAGAAAGATGACATTCTAAGAAAGGGAAGACACTCTGGCATTAAATAAAGTATGAATTCTATTACACTGAGATTTCCCCTGTAGTTACTCTGCTATGTGAAGCTAATTCCAAAGACCAATAAAAAATAACTTGTTACTGTTGAGAGCACACAGATTTATAAGCTACCAAGTTCCTTTAGCATAAAGCCTCTAGGCTTCCATAGTAATTTAGATGTGTAATAGATCTGAAGAATTTAATCTGTGTGCTTATTTCTAAGAAGGTGTTACATATTTAAGATAATAACCTTGCTTAACCTTTGCCTTTGTTCCTTATAACATTGTCTGATGGATGCTGAAAGCAAAGGAATTACAATGCTCCCAGCTTACTGCTCTATTTTAAAGAGGGTGGCATGGCCCAGTAGTCTGGAACGCAGGAGATGGATTCTCTGCCAAGTGACCTTGAGTTGCTGGTTTCACACCTATGAGCTTCATCTGTCTGTGTAACTGAAAAAGGAAAGGGAAAAGTGAGGTGATGGCACTGCCTCCTTGCTACTGTTGGACATGCCAGCAAAAAGCCCTGTGTAAGAAGCAGGGGTGATGTGCAGATAGACCTCCTGAAGCAGGCTAGCTTTCTGTCTCATTATCATTCTGTAACTAAAACCATGTGCAATTTAATCTGAGCACTTCATTCTGATCCATCAAACCTATTTTTTGAGCTTATTCATTACATGACTGAAAGCATAAATGAGGATATCCACAGGCTTTGCTGGAACAATGGTGTAAATTTTATTTCCTCAGTTCTTCATTCATCCATGGTCTTAAAGCACAAGGGATTACTTGTGTGAATTAAAGTTGCTACAGAGGAAAAGCACTTTACAGTACACTATTAGTCTAATTTTTCTCAAAAGCTCTTTGAAGAAAGAAGCAAAAATGTCTGAACTGTATTTCAGTAGCAGATGGAAAAGTCATAAAGCCAGTGAAGCTGCATTAGTAGTGAAAGTCCATTTCAGTGTAAATGTAAAACATTAAAAGAATCTACATGTCAATATCTTTAGGGAGTTAAAAAGAATAGGATATTAATGTAATATTTGTAGATAAACCACAAATATTTGGATGCTGGTGTAAGGCTGGTTTAGAGCCTTCATAAACAAACAGGCCATGAGCTGTGTGTTGTGCTCTCTATTAAAGAAAAAACACTGCTTCCAGAGATGACATGCATGAGTCGTTTCTTTTTTGCTAGAGCAACACCTCAGCAGGGACTCTGAAAGTGAGTTAATTGTCTTTTATTCCTGTCCAGTTGTCTGCATGCTGATTTACCTCCAGATTTATAAAAGGCAGTATCCGTGTCCAAATACTTGAAGCCTTAGTAGGCAAGATGGCAAAGTTCTAAAGTACAGACAAGGAGGTGTGAAAGGAATAGCTAATACTACTTAACACCTAGCAGCAGATATTCTGAGTCCTAGAAAGAAGTCCTGCCCATCAAAACACAGTCTGTCTTTTAATACTCAGAATCTGAATAGTTGAAGCTATTCAGAATCATAAAGTGAAGGAATCATAAAAGGGGCAAAATGCTTTACCTTAGGATAATTATCGTGGTGTTAATGGTACCTTAATGACATATTCGATTCTTAGACAATGTATTTTTATAAAATTGTTAAATCTCACATGAAAGCCTTAGAAGTACAATATGATTCTTTAAGATACACAGAAAAATGTAATTATTTTCTCTGCCAAGTTGTTTTCCACCTGATGTAAAAAGGATGTTATACTGATAATTAAGTATTTCTGTAGTTGATTGTTCTGTAGAGTATAAAGGCTGTGATAGGAAATCTGTGGACTGTTATGAACTGGCATTTGGACTGGCATGGTTGGGAGATGCAGCTATCCTGGGCTTATCCCATCCTTTCATAGTCCTCTCTTCCTCTCAGTTATGGATAATTACATGCTAATTATACACATCTCTAAAATAAATTTCTCAAAACTATCTCCTTCATCTCAGATATTTCAAGATTACTCAGGGATTTAGCAAGGATGAATACATTTCCTGCATCAGAGCCTGCAGTTTTGGGAGCTGTAGTCCAGAGTCACATTAATAAAGAATACTGCACAATATGTATTACAGGTATTCATAATTCAGGTCATCATAAATACCATATTTCCATAGAAGGACGTACCTGAAGGTTTTATATATCTCCCCAGCTTGTTCTTTGGTGCTCTCATAAAAGAGGAGCTGAAAATGTTTTTCCTATGGTGGGATCAGTTGTCAGGTTTCACAGTCTCTGATTAGCTGATTGGATTCTTCCTCCCATTTCATGCAGCAAGGGCAGTTGTCTTTTCCTCCACCAAGTGCCCAATGGATGGATATCTTAAAATGTGATCTATTTTGTGACTCTACCCCTTTGATTGAGTTTTGAGAGCCATTGACAGGACAAGGGAAAAAAAGAAAAAAGCAAATAACAGCAAATAACTTGCAATGAAAGAGCAGCCCAGCAGATTGACACATTTGGTGCTGCAGTCATTAGAACTACATTGTATGCAGTTTAATTTGAAGATGGATTTAATATAGCCCCCTGAATTAAACACTTCATGAATCAAAGCAATCATAGAAGTCATTGGTGCAAACCCTTACGAACCCATTAAGGTGTAGAGAGCAATTGCTATAGACCAGAGCAGAGATTTTAAACAGTTTTCCTTGGAAAGGAATCCAAATACCCCAAAACCACTCTGTGTACAGAAAAAGCTCAGAAAGAAGGAATTCCTCTGGTTTTCTCTTCATAGCTGCACCACTGTTTCAAACAAAGGATTTTTTGTTAATATGCATGATTAACATATTTCTGTTTTGTTAATATGCATTACAGGGCATAGACTAGGGAACAGTTTTTTGCTTCAGGGACATTATTGTCTATGCTGTGGATGTCCTACTAGTGGCAATAGACATTCCTACCTGTATGTACTGCACCGGAAAGCAAGTGTTCACAAAACTGCCTTTTTAAACAGCTTTTTAAAACATTTAATGGAGGATAGATGATAGGAAAATGTAGATATTCCTTCTGTTTGCAATGTTTCTTGCTACAAGCAACACTCTTCAGCTAGCTTTTGGCTTTGTGTCCTGCAGACTGAATCATGGAAAAGAAGTGCAGGTTTTGAAGCCTGGTGCATGGAATTAGTCATTCCTTCATTTTACCATGCTGTGAGAAGTATATGCACAGTCATCAACAGCTGGTGTTCTGTGCTAAGGGATTGGTGCACATTCAACATTTTGTCATTGTGCACCATGATAGAAATGTGATGGAAAAACTTCAAAAGCAGTAATGTAGAGCAAGAGTCCTGGTCCATAATTACTCTGTTTTTTTGTGTTTTTTTGAGAAGTACATTTTATTAAACAGATAAAATTAAGAGTAATGGTAAAAATGGAATAGATTAATAAAAGCAGTAAGAAGAATAAACCCAATCTTGCCGTAAGTATGAATGCATTTCTGAAAGTAAGTGTTCTTCAGAAGCCTTCTGGTGCTTTCTGAAAGATAGATACAGTTTAAGTACTTAGCAGTCATATAGAAAAATCAACGAAAAGCAGAGCTGATACTGATCAGTGTCAACTGCAGAGCTTTGCAAACTAAAAGGCTGATCACACATCAGATCTAACATGGCATCTGCTTGAGAAGGAATGGGATAGCAAGCACTGAAACATACTCATGAGGTGTTGTGGACAGTGCTGGGACTGCCAAACCTGTCCTGAATTTAAAATTCTCCCTCAAAAACACTGGTCTTATGAAACTGTGTAGTTTAGTGAGCAGAACTGCTAAAAAGACTTCAGCAACATCTTTGAAATGCAGGCATCATATATTTAGACTGTTGTCATCAAATAATAAAGCTGAGAGGACAAGAGGTGGTGAAGATCAGCAATTGCACCTAAAGTACAAATGCTTGCAGAGTACACCATTGTTCACTGGTGTTTGTGAGCCCTACAAATCAACACAGAATCATGTTTATATTTTACACTAATGCAGAGCAAAAGAGTTTTTATGTGACACAAGCTTAGCAGAACATAGAAATCCTAACAATGTCTGGGTTGGAAGGGACCTCCAGAGCTCATCCAGTCCAACCCCCTGCTGAGAGCAGAGACATCTGCAACTAGAGCAGGTTGCTCAGAGCCTCCTCAAGCCCCATCTGCAATGTCTCCAGGGATGGGGCCTCCACCTCCTCCCTGGGAAACCTGTGCCAGTACTCCATCTCCCTCATGGTGAAGAGCTTGTTTCTAACATCCAATCTAAATCTGCTCTTCCCAAGTTTAAAACCATTGTCCATCATCCTGTCACTCCAGGCCTTTCCTCCCTTCTTACAGGCCCCACTCAGGCACTGGAAAGTTATTAGANCTATCCCCTCATCTCCCAGCCTGGATGGACAGTGGGGACTCTTCCAGGGCAGGACCCTGCCCTTGCTCTTGTTGAACCTCAGGAGGTTCCCTACTTTTGCCACATAATAGCAAGGAATGTCTTGGACATGAAATTAAACAAATTAAGGTTTTTCTGCCTTGCAGCTCTTCAGTTTATGTATTCCTCTCCTGTTAGTACAGACTGTCTGTACCAAATCAGGAGTGTGGTCAGATGAAATGAGCCCGGTCCTGAGTGCGCCAGGTTACAATCTGGACTAAAGAGTAAAGAGCATTGAAGAGTTGTCCTTGGACAGGCATTCCTCTTTCAATTCAAAGCATCAAATATTCCAGACTCCCCTTCCCTGTGTAGACATTCTTTCAGAATATCAGGCTGGCACATTGTACTCATTAGGTCATATGTTCCATCATTTTAATTCAGAGCTGGGATTAGGTGAGAAGCTTTCCAGACTGCACACACTAAGTAATGGTTTTGTTTACAGTAAGAGTGAAAAAAATAAAAGCTATTTATCATCAGCTATTTATGTAAATGTTGTTACAATACTCTGTTTGCATTCCTCCAAAGTGGATTAAGTTGAACACCTCAAAGGTATTTTTCTTCTATGAAAATAGAAAACCCACTCAAAATGTTAGGGAAAAATAGAGATGCCACATTAAATTAATACCTGAGTTTATTTAACCACAAATTCCTTGGGCTGACAGGTCCTGAGAGCACAAAATTCATGAATGGACTGTAAACATAATCTGTGGTGTGTGTTTGCAGCAGGCAGCCAGCCAAACTGCCTCGAATACTCAATGGAAGCACAAAGGGTTATGCTAGAGAGCTGTAGGTTTGTTGTTTGGTTTTTTTTGGTTTGTTTTTTTGTTGTTGTTGTTGTTGTTGCTGTTGTTTTGTTTTGTTTTTTTTTTTTTTAAATCTAATTAAATAATCATGTTGTTGCAGAGCAAAACAAATGAAGGAAGGAAATACAAGATGGGGGCAGTGTTAAAATAGCAGTGTCAGCTGGAAAGCTGTGGTACAGAACATTGACTGACTTTGTGGCAGCGTAGTAAAAACCTGGACTCAGAGACTGAAAAATAAGATGGCACCACTTCACAGAGCCTTGCAGTTTCTACTCTAGTTACAGAAGTGATCCCTTAAGGTGCTCACATTAAAAAAAACCAAAAACAACCAAAAAAACCAAATGCCCTGATTGTTGTGATGTTTTCCTTACCATGCTGTGGCAGCATGTACCAGAGTTATTTTATTTTCCCCACTGCAGCTGCAAGTGTAGTCATTCAGCTGAATATGACTTGTTCTGCACATCCTGAAGAGTGATATTCTCAGTTGCGCATCGATGTGGAGGTGATGGCCTGGGCAAGCTGTATGGTCTGTCTTGCACCGCTTCGGGACAGGGATCTCTCTGTATAGAAGCAACAATGTTTGTTATGAAGACAGCTCCTAGTATGACACTGCTGTGGATGATTTACACAGAATTATTGAGGCTGGAATAGACCTTTGAGATCATCAAGTCCAGCCTAAGACCTGACACCACAACACCCAGATAGACCATGTCACTGCCACATCCACTCTTTTCTTAAACACCACTAGGGATTTCTCACTAGAGATTTTGTTTCCTGGCAGTACCAGAACAATTCAGGTATTTGTTTCATAAGTTCAAGTGTGTCCTGGCCTATAAATCAAGCACCAGGTTGTCCAAGAAGAGATGATGTGGGAAATGGGTGAATGTTCTACCTCTCATAGCATCTGAGACAACGAAGCTCACAGACCCAGAGATCTGTAGTAATCAGATGCCTGCATCTGAAGGAACAAATGATTCTTACTATTGAAGAGGGGTAGATGTGCTATAAATTAATTTCTTTGTCAGTACTTTGCCATTGCTTATCACAACCGGGAATCACCCGTGTTCATCTGTCCCCGAACTCCTTTGCTTTCAACTCTTTCATAATCTCTCCCCAGGTTAAGCTTAATGCTTGTAGTTTGTTACTCATATGGAGGGCAACTCCACCACCTCGCCCTTGTCAGCCTGTTTTTCCTAGAAAGTACATGGTGGATCATCATCACACTCCAGTTGTGGGAGCTCTCCCACCATGGGATGAAATCACAGCCCTGTGACTGCACCCAGATTTCCAATTCATCTTGTTTATTTCCCATGCTCCTTGTGTTGCTATAATACAGACACTCCAGAATCTTAGCAGAGGAACATCTGTTACCATTCTGGGTGCCACATATTCCACTGTCCCCTGCAACCACTGGAATAGCAATGGAGCTGGTACAATGTCCCACAAACATCCCAGGCTTGTCTCCATTGAGCCTGCTTTTTTGCCCCTTCCCCCTTTAAATCTATTTTAAAGCTCTGTCAATAAACGAGGCCAACTCCTGTGCTAGAATCCTTCTTCCTTTATGGGAGAGATGCACGCCATCAGCCACCAGCAGGACAGACCTAATGTATCTTGACCCATGGTCAAAAAACCCAAAGACCTGCTGGTGGTGCCAGTCTCAAAAGCCAAGAGTTTATCAGCTGAGTCCTCCTCAGTGTTTCTGGATTAGATCCTGTAAGTAGGAGGATAGAGGAGAACACTACCTGTGCTCCCATGCCCTTGACTAGATGACCAAGGTCCTGAAGTCCTTCTGACAGCCCGCAGTTTTCTTGTCTAGAGTTCATCACTGCCTATCTGGAAAGTTAGTAGTGGATAATAATCCATGGGCCATACCATGGTAGGAATCTTTCTTCCTATGTCCTTAACTCAGGCCCTGGGGAGGCAGCACACCTCTTAGAAGTGGGTCAGGTCTGCATATCAGGCCCTCTCTTCCCTTCAGAAGTGACACCCTTCTTTTTGTTTTTGTTAGAAGGCATCTGAATCTTGGGCTTGGTCTTCCTTGATCTTGGGAACACCTGCAAGCCTGACAATTCCCAATCTCCATTGATTGGTTGCAGTTGCAGGGCATCAAACCTGATCTGCAGGGGCAACTGGGAGGTTGGGGGTTAACTGTACCCATGATGGGCAGGAACTTGCTGCCATTGCTCCCCGAGGGGATGTGAGGGGTTGGATGGGGCAGGAGTTAGCCTGTTACATCGACCATGAATGTGCCTCCACTCCCTCTTATTGTTTAGGCTTCATCCTAACAGTGGAAGGATACCAGGGGTACCTGATCCTGGATTCTTATTTTTACCCATGGACCAGCAAAGCTGTTTTTTGGGGTTTTGTTTTGTTTTGTTTTTGTGAGGAGATACTGCAGCTACAAATGTTCTGTTTCTCTGCAGGGGTTGACTCATGCAGTAACTAGGATAGCTCATCCCAAGAGTGTTGTTCTCTCTATAACTTAAATGAAATAAATTAAAATGCCTTATAATAATAGCAGTATCTGGTAAATCTGCTGCAGATAGGCAGTGCTGCAAGGCTTAGCAGAGAAAATAGGCTGGCTTCAAAGAGTTGTTATTATTATTCTGAGGAAAAATTATAACTCTGTGTGGGTAAATTCTATGCGCTAAACCACCGTGTAACAAAAAAGGTTCTCTGCTGAGGGCAGGGGGAGGTTGTGCAGGCACTGTACGCTTGATGTGCTCCATCAGTACCAAATACAGTAAAAACCAGTATTTTAAAACACATATCTATTAGTCTGTACTGTTGCAACCAAAGCAAAGCCACAAGCAGCAACAAGGAGGTGTCTGTTAGATGCAGACATCTGGGTCTGACTAGGGACCCAGGGGCAGTTTGGAGTTACTTTGGTCCTCCTCTGGTGATAGAGCCACTTGTTCCTCCCTCTGGGACTAACTCTGAAATGAATCCTTTGCAGGAGGTGAAAATACCTCTGGCATTTCACAGGGATACCCCTGACACAGGAGGGATGGTGGCTGAGTCCCACAGGTTTTTGAAGCATGTCCTTCACAAGCAAGCTGTGGCATGGTGGGAGGTGGGGGGTGCACCATGCTAGAGGCTGACACATCCTGTTTGTGTCCTGTTTGGGAGAAATATTGCCATAATATCCAAGATGGATAGCCCAGCTTGCAGCACTGGTGAGAGGAGGTACTCACTCAACAGTTCCCACAAACCCAAATGGATGGCAGGTATTTTTCACTCAATAATCTGAAGCAAAAATCTACTTAGTGTCCTTTAAATAGAAATTATATTTAGCTCATTACAGTCATTGTGGACAATAATCACTGGCAGATGTCTGAATAAAACCAGGAAAGATCAGCAGAGGAGTGGTGTGCTGACTTCAGTGACCAAGTTGTGTCATTGCAGTGGTGGGGGAGTGAGTCTCTGCTGTGGCTTTAAATTGGACACCTCTGCTTTCTGTTTTGAAGTATTTCCATATGAAAGTGAGGAGATGCTAAAAGCCACCCTTGGTTCTCCAGACCACTTCTGGCATTGCTTCCAGCACCCAGTGTGCTGAAACTTTGGATTTAATGTTACAGGGGTGACTTGGCTGTCAAATAAAGGTTTATTTTGTAATACAATAAAAAACAAACATAATGTTTCTCTTGGTTGGAACTGGGTATAGCTGAAGAGACAACACAGAAATCACAGAAGCTATTTTTGATGTGTTGATGTGCATAGCCTTAGTCATCTGCCTTCAAATTTATTTTTTTTTTTACACTCAGCTTTGAAAGCCAAAGATATAATGGAAGTGTAGGGAATTGAAATGTTGAAATTAAAAAATAAATGAGATTCAGCTCTGCAGGTAATATCCCATTAGTTTTTTACTATATATATTTTTTTTT
>VYZU01045284.1:47644-85788 GCA_013401355.1 Ceyx cyanopectus | reverse complement strand
AGAAAATTAAAGATTGGGAATCAGTTACTTTATTGTTATTGATGTTTTTTTCTGAGAATGAAACTTGCAGTACACATTAGGATGATGTAGGCACCAGTGCAATGGGAAAGGATTCATACTTGAACAATTATAACTTGGTTGCACAGGCCTAAAAGCCTAAGAGGAGACAGACAATGGATCTAAGGATGAATCTTCACTGCTTCAAAGGAAGAAGCAGTCTCCATAATACTCACAATATACTACTGGGCGGAGGGGGGAAGAAGGAGGTTGTGAGCATGTACACAATGAAACAAAACTAGTGGGTGTAAAATAACAGCCAGATTCATTTCTTTTTGCAGTTTATCTAGAGTAGCACACAAAGTCCCAGTATGCAAACAGCCTGGGCAACTGGGGTGGATGAATGTATTCCACAGCTCTGCAAAGATTTCATATGAAGCAATACCCTTTTACAGGGATTAGCTGCCTTTCTCAAGACTAGGCTCAAAGGGACTTAAAAAACCACTATACACACACTCAGAGTCAGAGAGTAACTTCATTGTTGGAGAGACAATATGCTGCATAAGACAGACTGTTTTGTTTTTTTTTCTCTGATGTAGAAGAGAAAAACATCCTTTTCTTAGAAGATTACCAAGGGACAGGCAAACATGGGTTAAGTAGGGAGGATTATACAGTCTCACTTGAAAAACAAATTGTATGACTACTGACAGAAAGTGTTAAGTCTGTTTTGGGAAAGGGGATAGTTAAGCCAACAGTTCTTGCAAGTCAGGCCCACATTTCCTGGTTCATGGGCAACAAATGCTCATTGTCAAATGCTGCTATTTAATAGAAAATCTTTATCTTCAGTCTTCGTTTGCCTTTCCACAATACAATCAAGGCTAGACCACATTTGTCACATTTCAACAGGGAACTTGGCTTGTCATTGGGCATGATGGTTTGTGCAATGATTGAAGAATAATGAGGCAAAGGATGTGTATTGGAATGCTCTCAAACTTATCAAGCCTTGGTTGCTGCCTTCATTTTTAATGTGAAACAAAATCTATGGGGGTGAAAGATTGAGGACTTGAACCTGTCTCCTTGAGTGAGACAGAACATAGTAATTTTAAGAGCACTGTTTATATATGAAGGAAAAGCAGAGTTCAGGGTTCTATCTGTTTCATTTCTTTAGCCCTTTATAGGATTAAGACATCTACAAAGCTAACTTCGGTGCTTGTTGAACCACTTCAGAGACTTCAGCATCAAGATTCAAAACAAAATATAACAGTTCAGTTTCCTAATTTATTTTCTAGATTAGAATGCATCTTCTTTCAATCAAAGTAACACTAATGTTTGGATAGCAAGCTCACCGAAATATATTAACCCATTTTATAGTCAAATATATGTATATCTACATGCACATATACATAGATGCTTTGTTATACATTCATTTTCATTCCTCACCTTTCTGCTCCCTCAAGAGTTTTCAAGTTTGGGCCAAAGGCAGACACTTGATCTGTCCCCATTTAGCATTTCTGGCTTTCTCAGTCTTCCTTTTTTTTTTTTTTCCTGTACCTTTTCTCAAGTATCTGAAAATGCAGAATATTAGCTGACTATACAGCAACACAGAATGATCAAATGTCTGTGGAGATCACAAGTTTCCCACAATACCAATAGAAACTGAATACATATTTAACACATTATTCAGAATAGTTATTACTGTCTCCCACTTGCCTGCAGTGAAATGAAGAGACACTCTCAAAGAAAATCTGCCTTAACTGGGTGAAATTCACACCTGCTATAATACCATTATATTTTAATATAATATTTTTACATCTGATCTGAATGTGATTCACATTTTTTCTCCAAGTATATAGGTAGTAGGCAGCACATAGGACACTTGTGTAGAATGGCTGCCTAGGAGAGACATGCTCCTTCCACATAAATGCTTCTTTATGATAGATACCTTTCCTCCACCCCTCCCAGCCCTGCCTGCAAGTTTAAAGTAGCTTCACTCTGAAGTTACTATACCTATGCAACTGTTGCTTCTTGCACAGCCCTTAATGACTGCTTTCCATCTGGATTATGCTGTGTGCACTTTGCATAAGGCTGCGCCTTAAAAACCTATTAAATGAAGTTCATGTCAGTACAGCAAGGGCTAACTGTGAACTGCTCAAATCAAAGCAACTTCGTTTTTTTTAATGTGTTGGTTATGAACTACAAGCTCTACACAGAATGGGAGTGTAAGCTCTTTTCTCAATTATTCTTTCCTCTGTGTACACACATGCCAACACATGGACACAGTTGCAGTCCATGGTCCTCAATTTTATATCCTTGGTATAACAAAAGGCACAGCTGGAAGAATTCTCTGTGAGGAATCAAGCTCAGGATACCTACTCCTACTTGAAAATACCACTGTTCAAGCAAAATCTGCTTGACAGGGTCTTTGAAAGGGGGTGAAGATAATATCCTTCTGTTGATTATAACTGGACAACTGTGTTCATCAAGTCAACTCCAATGGCAGGATCATGTCCAATGCTGGATCATTACTTTTTTCCTTGGCCATACAAAGATCCCAAACGTGATATAAACCACATTCCTGCAAAAGATCTTGTAATTCTTGATTCATTGTGACATGACAGATGCCAGTTATTCAGCACAGAGCTAACTGCATTCAAGCTCAACTACAGCTTCCTGCTAAGCAGACTCAACAGAGGTCACTAGATAAAAAACTCCAGTGGGTCTTGTAAAAATTCATTTACTAGTCCTGAACAACACATGAGTAAATTCCTATTGGAAATTAAAGCAAGAAAGAAAAGCTTTATTGCCATTACTTTTATATAAATTAGTTATATTGTACTCCCTGGACTCACATCCATTCTGAATAAATCACTAGTGTCATTCTTGATGCACCCTACCCTCCTTTGCACTATTTAGATGCATTTTATTCCACCATGGTAAGATATGCAGTGAATGCAGTTTTTAAGGTTATTTGTAATACTTGCCTTCATTTTCATGTTTGCAAATTTAAAACCCGTGTCCTTTGCCCATGGCTAAATGGTAGAATTATATTAATGGACATAATCTCTGCAAGACCACACACTGGTTTAGGCATTCAGTGAATTATGCTCTAAAAAGCTGAAATTAGTGTGGGAGGCCTTTAAGTAGCCATAATATCATGATGCAGTTGCATTTGGTCACAAAGTTATGAACCTCTTATAAGAGCTGCTCTAGAAGATGGTAGTGGCACAGTATTCCCATAGCAGAGCTCTGCAGTTACTGTTTCACCTTCACATCCAATAGAAAGTGCTGTCAATGGAATCAACATCAGGGATTTTCTCCTATGGACTTGTTCAAATAATAATCCTACTAATTTGTATGTCGTTCAGGAGACAGTAGAAGGATGTAACACTGTCACACCTAGACCATTTCTATGGTCCTGGTGCTAATCAAACACCACTCAGATTTGCAGTCAGTCTCAAACAACTAACTTCACATGAAGATATTCTTGCTTTTGTTTTACAAAGCATTGTAGAAGAAATCTCAGCTCTATGGCTGCAGAACATCTTCTGCCTTGTCTTTGCTTCCTTCAACTTAATTCTGATAATTCTCCTTAATGTCTTGATAAGATGACAGTCAAATTCTATCTAATGATAAGATTCTTCCCCCCAGGTTTGTGTTCTCTGGACCAATTTGAATTTTTTACCCTGAAGAAGAGTATCAAATCAAGTTGATATATCTAAAAAATACAGGAGGCATGTTCAAACAGTAGTAAGTCTCACACTTCATATGCACTACAAAGAAAACCACAGGATAATAGACACATCTAATTTTAAATATAAAATATGTATGTTTAAATACATATAATAATGCCATAGTAATCAGATATGAGACTTTAATAACATAGAGGTGACAGACAGAAGCCTTGAAGAGTCCATAGGTATTCTTTCCCTTTTCAAAGGTGTCTTTTTCTTTACAGCCCACCCAGAATTAGGTCACCTTTGAAAATGTTTTTAGGCAGTGAGTGCATTATACACCCAAGGCAAGAGGACAAACACGCTGCTGTTGCAGAGCCTTTGGATATTCTTACAATCCTTTCTGCTGCCAGAACTACTCCTTCAGGACACTTTTCATCTCAGTGGGCCTGGTAAGATGACTGCAAAACTGGCTGAGGGTATTTAAGTCTCTCTCTGGTTTGTTTCATTGCATCATCTTACCAAGAAAATCCTTCAAAAAACTTTTCATACAGAGATGATACCCAAATCTAAAACTTTAATAGTTTGAATAGTTATCAGACAACAGGCTCAGATGACCACCTGTAAATGTGAAATGAAGTCTGAACTTAAACTTTGTTAAAAAAAACCCAACTTTGACACTTGCCTTTCCAAACAATACTTTTGAACACAATTTCTGAAGTTAAGCACTACAGCTAAGCTGGTTTGACAGCTTGCTACTGCCAAAAGTCAGAGGCCCTTCTTGTTTCCCCACACTTGTCTTTCCCAGCTTCATGGATCCCATCCCTTCGTACCTGCTGTGGTTGTGGGCAGACTCCAGCTGAACCAATACAACTTGTTAATTCACCAGCAAAACACCTTTTAGTCACCAGGCTGACTTGATTCCACACATAGTCGGTTACTGCCAGACCCTACATAAACAGAAGGGAATACAGTTAGGGGTAAGGAGTTTCCCCTTTCAGGAAATCATAATATTGGCCAAAGCCACGATGCAACATTCCTCTTGTTACTTATATGCTGTCAAAAGCTAATTTTGTGTTTGCAACCCGGAGTTTAAGACTTGTTTTACAAGCATATATTTCAGAGAATTTTCAGAAGCCCTGATTCCCTAACTATCCTTTAGCTGGATTAAGCTGCAGTTTCCCATTTCTCTTTTTTGGGGTGGGATAGGGATAGGAAAGCTATTTAACTGTATGCTGCTTTACCAAGTCCTGCTGTGAAGAAAAATGTTCCTGATATTATGCCCTTGTGGGGTCCTTCAAACAAATATAACATTAATATGAGAAGTGCCAGAAGAACAGGGCTTCCTTAAGGTGTCAAAAACAGATCCTATTGATCTAAAGGTATTCACAGTTACTTCAGATGCATGTACAGGAGACAAAGCAGTAAAGTAACATTAAACTGTAATCAGCCAAACTCTTCATTAGTTAATGGGTCACGCAGTCACAGCTACTTAGCAGTATTGTGAAGTATCCACAGCAACTATTCCAGCTTCTAAGTATTTCAAATCACTTCTGGAATTTTACATTTTCAAGTCTTTTTAGAGTGATAGCTAAAGCACAGCTGAAACAGCTGAGGAAAAGGCTGGTACAGCACTATCTTTGGACAAGAACGACAGTGTTTGTTTCCCAGAGTATCACAACAATTCGATGGTATGAAGGACAGACCTTTTCAACATATCAGATAAGATAAAATGTATTTTTAGTATTCCCTTCAGGTAGCTTTGAACATGCATCTACAGCAGTATGCACAGACATGCCCTTCTGAACGTTGCTTTAAGTATAGTCTGCCACCAAATGATTCAGGTTTCCAAGAAGAGAATCCAATCTGATGGCTGGAATAGTAAATTTAGAAGCATTCTCTCCGTATTTGTTAGCCAGCTTTGCCCCTGAATAAATACCATGCAGCCAGCTTTCTCCCCTCCCCATCCCACCTTATAATAACAAAAGCAGCCTCAGGCTATTGAACCTTCCCCATCACCTGTTAAACTCCAGCAAACAGCTTCTTTCTCAATTGCTATTGCTTAACTAATGCAACATTTAACACCCCAGAAGAATCAGCACTGAACTATTAGTAAGCTTCTGACTCTGCTGTCCCTTCAGCTGCACAATACTCAATTCATTGATCAAAGTGCCAGGACTCCATTTTGTGAGGTCATTTGAGAGTCCACATTTGCCTCTGACACTTTCTTCTTCCTTTGATCTGTCTCTAGATTCTGGTAAATTGAATTAATGTCTACAGCATAGTTATTTTTTTATCCAAACTCATTGTTCTTCTTAGATGAAAGGTCCTAGATAATATTCTTGAAGTTTAGGGATTCAGGGTTTAATACAATACCAACAGTGATTCCTTGTATGACCTTACTAAACATCAAAATATTCTGCTGGTGAATCACTGGAAAGACAGGGGTTCCATTAAACAGAACACAACTTTTCTTTCTCTTCTGAGCTTAACAAGAAGCCTCAGTGGATGATGGAAACAAAAAGGCAGAAAGATTAACAGATTTGTTAGGAATGCTTTCCTCAACAACATGCATGCACGTGTATTTATATACACACACACACATATATATTTTAAATGCATAATATGTAAGTATATACACATGCACTTTTCCCCCCAAACAGTTAATCAGAAGGATGGCCATAGATTAAATCCCTTGGTGTTTTTGCTGGAGTTCTACTTTGTTTCTGTGCATATATTTTTTTTTGTTTGTCTTCCTCTCAATTTCACCAATCACAACAGCCTATGTGTAATAGAAATAACATTTGTCAGCAACATCTTGTCTTCAATTGTTAACCATTCTAACCAGTAAATCAAATTATGAAGAAATCAGTAAAGGAAGTGTCCACTTTTTTTCTTTACTCCTATTCTTTTAACTCCTCACTATCCCAGGGAGGAAGAATCTGTCTCTGCGGCAGCTGCTCCAATAATGTTTTTCTTCAGACATACCCATGATCTCATCCCCCCTCCTGAAGGGGCCAGGCAGTGGCTGCATTTGTGGAGCAGCCTCTAGTGGTTCACCAGAGGAGCTGCCCCCGGCTGTAGCTGCAGCAGGTCCCTGCTCACGCCTTGCACTGTGTTGTCCAGGACACTCTCCACCACATGCTGGCCTATGGACAAAGTTCCATGATCCTGATAACATTCTGGCAATGGCTTACAGAAAATACCTAAAACCAAAGCAAAAAAAGAAATAAAACAGTTCTTCAGATGTACAATTGGTGCTGTTCTCTTGTGAAGTAGATTACCAGAATTCATCACCTGGCTCCAGTTGTACCAGTATAACTGGTTTACACAGTATTTATGGTTTTAGTTCATATGTAGCACTGCTCAGGATAATTTTTAGGAGCTCTCAGAGGTCAAGGGTAACAATCAAACATTATTTCCCGTTGGTGCAAATTACTTGATAAAAGAGTAAAATTGTTGAGGAAAGTTAAAGATGACTGCTGCATTTTGTAGTGGAAACATCAGATGTTTCCTGTCTTCACTTCTGTAAGGGAGCCAGGCAAATCTCAGCAAAAGTCTGGGGAACTTCTGTCACAGTATTCAGACACTGAAATAAATAATAAGCCATAAAAAAATGTTAAAATGAAGGTTTCATAGGGGTGAGTTTTCAATGAGAGTCACGTATCTTTTAGTTCCCTAAACTTCAGGTTTCTTTTGAGAGATGTCATTGAAGTGCCAAGGTGCAGTCCCTGCCCATGCCTGTATCTCAGGCCAACCTTGAGAGCACAAAGTCAGTCACTTTTCTACTTTGGGGAACCTTTGATAAATGTTGGGTTTTGTTTACAAGTTTGGAATGTACAAACAAAAGGAAAAAAGACATTTTTTTTGCACAGGGAAAGTAAAGTGGGGGACATCATTAAATACATCATCTGCTTCAGACCCAGTTTAGGTCTCATGGTGAGGCCAGAAAAGCTCTTACTTTGTTTCTGTATGTCAAAGATGACATAAACAACCACCACCCTTGGTGTGTATAGAAAGAAAGCCTTAGGTTCTCTAAACTTCTTGCTATTATAAACCACCTGCTCCTATAAACGTGCTACTGCATCGTATCACACTGTGCAATTCTGAGCAAGATGTATGGAGGAATGTATTTTGTGTCAGCTTTCACCTAAAGTTCCCTTCAACTCTTTGTGAAATTATGGAAGGTATAGATCCAAACTTCCCATATCTGTCTGGGAACTGGAAGCAGGGCAATCTGCAGAGACCCTAGGTACCAATATAGGGATCACTCTGTTTGTCTCTGAGCTTACTAAACCATCGTACTGCACTGTAACCAGTTTTACCTTTCTTCCTGCCTTACTCCCCTCTTTTCTTTCAAAGCCTCTTTACTGTTTCCTTCATGGGCCCAAGGACATAGCTATTTCCTTCACAACAAGCCCTCTGGGTATCCAGGCAGGTGATGGAGCAGTAATTGGAGACAAGGCCATTCATTAGGAGGCACTGCTGGTCGCTGCACTCTACAAGCTTGACACTCATCCATCCAGCTCAGCTAATCTCTGTTTTAATTGGCTGTATAGGAAAAAGGATTCTCTAGGTGATTTCAAATTCTCTGGACATTAGGAAGTACAGAACAGAAAGAGTCACAATCTGAAATACTCATCTATGTACCTTTTTGAGTAAAATAAAATTGTTTTAAACAAGTGTGATATTTGCTCCTTTGTTATGGGTAAGAATTGAATTACTTTGTAATTGCCCTTGTGGCCTTCCTGTTGATGATTTGGAGCCTTGAACCCTGATAGAGCAGCTGTGTGTACACACAGACAGGCCTTCTGTTATGGTAATTGGAATTACATTTATTTATTTGGTCCTGATCTTCTGAAATTCTTCTGTATAAAGTTTGTGATGTAAAAAGAAAGAAACTGTTTACTCTTAGAGTTATTATCCAGTATAGATGAGTGTAATACTGATTGCTTTTCAAAATTTCCTATAGCCCAGTCTGTATGTGCATCTACACTTCAACAAAGTCGGAAACCATGCACTGCTATCTCAGTGTATCTTGGTTTTGCCTTTCTTCCTGGTTAATCTCTCAATCAATGGTTCCTCACACCTCAAAAAAACTTTCTCCAAATTCTGCTTCTGACAGGGATACTGGTTTTCCTTTTATCAAAAAAAAATCCCAAACAAAACCCTTGTCTTTCATTCTATTTCTGTTACCTTCTTGTATTTGGAACACTGACTACTATCATACTGCAGATACTGAACAATGGAATGTGAAATGATGTCTCATTAGCCTCTACTCCCAGGCTCCTGTTCATAATTGCACCATCTCACCTTTCCATTGCTTTTTACTTCTACACTCCAGACACAGAGGCAGCTTCAGAAAGCAATACAAGGCACTCAGACTTTATAGGCCTGGTCTGTGCAATGATGAAACGTGGGCACACTTGAGGTGTAAGTCAGCTGCCTGAAGGGAGGGAACCAGTAACACAGAAAGACAAGAAAACCTTGTCTAATTGAAATTAGAGGGGAGAATTTAGGTAGGAAATGTAATTATCATACTGGAATTTGGCAATGACACCTGGACTGACATTCTTCTTTCGTAAGTATTCAAGACTTGTGATGACTGCAAGTGAGAAAAATCTTGGCCTTGCCTTTTTCCAGAATTCTGTAATTCTATCAAAGCCATTGTTAAAAAAAATTATAACCCCTGTACCATTTATTTTGTACTTTGATTTCAAATAAAATAGTTCAGAATGGTTCTTTCTACAAAAATGTTTTAGTAAAAAAATATTTTTCACTAAGATTCTTTTAAAAAGCTTGTAAGAATTGATTTGCTTTAGCAGAGGTCAATACTGAAAGTTGAAGAAATATATATATTTCTTGTCTATTACAAGAAAACAGCCTTTGGCTGGTCCCTGAGCCTCCCTTGCTACATCTGGACAGCTCCTTACAGTTCCATTTCCACTGAGGAGATGGCTTCATGACTGAAAACTGCTGCAGTACCAGTCATTGGAATCTTTCTTTCTCCAGAAAACTACTATTATATAAAAAAATGACTTGGAGCATTTGCAGCAAGAATGGCCAAGTCAACAATAAAAAGGTGGGAAAATCTGAGTGGATTCTGACAGGGTCAGATAAGAGCAAATAAAAGGTTGTAAAATATGGAAAAATATGTCCAAAAAGATGCATAAATTCAGCACCCCCTGTGTGAATGGCTACAGCATCCCTGGAAACCAGCAAGGTGTGGGTGTGAACAACTGCCAGCACCTAAAGGAACGTGGCCCTGCTCTGGAGCCTGAGCTGTCAGTCACCCTGAGCATTGGGATCAGCACCTATGCAGGGCTACAGATCCCGTGAGCCAGCTGAAGCTGGGCTGGACCAGATCATCAAACCAAGTCCCAGGGCAAAGCTGAGAACAGAACTAAGCAATTTTCTTCTCATTTTATGCCCATATGTGCTAGATCATATGTAAAAACTAATGATCATCACAGTGGAAAAAAAAAAAAAGCAGCTTCATTGAAAGCATCTACTTAATAATTCCTTTGGCAACCTAAAACTTCAAACTCTCAAAAGCTCCAACCACTTTGTTTGGCCTGGTTAAGATTCTGACAAAAGATTTTCCAGCTGATTCTCTTCATTTGCATTGGAAATTGACACAAAGGGAAGAGCCAGCTTCATTGCCTGACTAGAACTGCTGTAAGCTCTTCCCGGCAGCAATTACTCCCTGCACCAGGCATGTTTTTGCTCACAAGCTAAGATCCACCAACCCTGCCCCAAGGGGAGAATAGCTACCCCACCTGTCAGCATGCAAATATGTTTGGTATGTTCAGTCACATTCACTGGAAAGCCTGTAATCCCACTAACAAAAAGACGAAGGTTTCTTATTACTTTGAGATGCGTTTTCAGGAGATCAAAACAGTCAACCAAAGAGATCCTCTAAAACTGGGAAACCAAATTTACAAGATTTTACACTTCTAGAAAAAGATACAGGGAACCTCTAAGAAAAATCCATCACTTCTATGAGCTTCTGAAACCTGGGGCAGCCTCAGGCTGTTAACTCAGTCTCATCCAAAATGCAAAATTGCTTTGGGGTGACACAACTTCATGTTTTTTAGATCATTTCATAATGTTTTGAAATAATATCTCATAAATCCAGAGTCAATAAATGATTTTAGAAGTGTTACTTGTGTTAAGTTAAAGAATATTTCTGTTGTTGTTGCTTTATTCTTATTATTTCTTGGTATCCCAGGCTGGTAGGTTGGGATATTCTCACAAGGTGGGAAGTGCAAGAAAGGTCTGTCATCCAAGATTTGGGAAATTAAATGA
Source organism: Ceyx cyanopectus (assembly GCA_013401355.1). Taxonomy (NCBI): domain Eukaryota; kingdom Metazoa; phylum Chordata; class Aves; order Coraciiformes; family Alcedinidae; genus Ceyx; species Ceyx cyanopectus. The sequence continues at coordinate 74,812 of VYZU01045284.1, read as the reverse complement.
TTCGAGATCTGAACTCTTATAAAATTGTGGGATGCAAATGGGATAATGGAACAGAAAACTGGTCAATAATCTTTTCTATAAAATGGTGTAACCAAGTTTTTTGCTTCCTTCTAATTTGAGCAATGCAATCACCCACCAGACTATGTGGTGGAACAGCAAACAAATGAGTTTGTGTTGTTTATTTATTTATTTAAGTGCTAAATTTCCCTATTTAATATTTTTTTCTTATTTGCCACCAACCCCCAGTAAAACTGCAAGTCATAACCATTCTTCTCCCTTCCTCCCCCAGCAAAGACGAGGGAGTACAGCAGGGGTAAGCTGATGTGTGCTGTGACTGCACCCCTCAGTGCTGTAAAGCAGGGATGGCAAACGGGGGTGTACACACACAGCCTTCACTATCACAGAAATACAATGTCATTTAGCTTTGTCATGCATATTTTTTATCCTACCCTGGAGGCCTAAACAAGAAAGTCATTTTAAAAGGCATAAAATTACATTCTTAAAGGCTGAATCTGCCTATGGAGGAAATAAAACTTAATCTGAAAAGGTCTTGGAGAGATTTACATTCCATCCTTTAAGCTCCAGCACTTTGCTAATCTTGAAAATCAAAGGCCCAGTTCAGAAACAATTTTTTTTTTCAGCAAGGACAATTAGGGATAATCAATAACTATGAAAAAAATGTAGAACCACAAACCAGATTGCAATCTACTTTGTACTTAAGACTTACAAATTTCCAGCTAGAGAAATTTTCTCACTAACAATGATTTGCTCTTATGCCTCCTGCCTTCCAAACTGGTGAACTGATGATGATGAAGCACTTGCTTACACCTATGAACATATATAATTTTGAAGGTCACCAAAATGAAATAACTTGTAGAACAGCATCTGAAAGTGTTTACTCTCTGTTTGCAATTATAGCAAGAAGAAAACAGAATGTATCTGTAAGATAATCAGGCAAGTAGCATCTCAGTTCTGCTGCTTTTACTATCATTACCCAGCTGATCCTCTTGATGTCAATTTACTAATCACATTTATGACTGACTACTCTAGAAATATTTGCTGCTCTCTAGTGGCTTCTGTAGAAACAATAAAGCACATTCCTACACTGAAAAAGGTGAATCAAAGAAACTTACTTTTCAAATGCTTGAAGGAAAGTAAGATTTTTTCTTAATATTCTTAATATTTTATTTTGTTAAGATAACCCTAAGAAAAAGGATTATTTTAAACACAAATTCTTGGATCTGCTTAACCGTGTAGATTCACAAATAGTTGTACTATCACCAGACTGGACCATGTATGAGGACAGAGGTACAGGGTGAGCAAACTGTGTGAACAGCCTTTGTTGCTGACAGAAAAAAACTGTGCATCCATGGTCCAAATTCCTCATTTTTAAACATTTCTGTGGACTGACTCTGCACAATCTGCTCTTGCTTTGGCAATGACCAGAACAGTACCAAAACTCATCAGAACACGTGGAACAAATCTATACACTGGTAATACACGTGTTGTGATTTAAATTAAATCTTTCACAATGCAGTTAAGATCAGTCAGAGGTTCTGCTACCATTGTTGGTTTTTTTGCTCCCACCTCATCCTGACATTTACAGGTCTCAATCAGGTTGGTCCTCCAGTTGGCTTCACCTGTCATCCCAGTATTTCCAGCTAGATGGCAGTTTTTGCTGCTTATTTATGTCAAAACCTGCCTTTCACCTAGAAAACCCTGCTCAAACAAATTAGGAGTCAACTTAAAATGCAACCTCAAGACTCTTTTTTTTTTTTTTCTTTAATGCATACAGTAAACTGCCTGTTCACAGTGGAGAGGCAGATTGCAGGCAGGGAATTTTGATAACCAGAACCACTCTTTATTTCAAGCTTNAACAGATTAGTTTATTATGTTTAGATCCATACTGATTTTAACTAAATTTAGAAGCAAAGTTCTTCTTTCCTTAAAGCTATTATTTGTATATAATAAGTTACTTTTATCTGCCCTACTTTGGGAAAGGATTTGAAGGACCAAAGCTAGCTTTCTTAATCCCAAGGGAAAAATTCAGTCACCTATGAAAAAGGAAATTAAAGCAACCAAACTGTTTTAGATAAACTAAGTTTCACCATAATAAACTAATCTGTTTCTATAAGATAATCTATAAGGAAAAAAGCCATCACTAATCCCTGAAGTTTATAAGCAGAAGTTCAGTTTATTCCTGATTTCTGCTATATTTTCTGTGCATACACACATAAACACACACACTGGGAAAGGGCTGCTCCTCATCCTGTGAATGTCATTTTTGCTTATTTTCAGAGGAATTTATTGATCTGCAGAGTCTGCCATGATAGCAAATGGAAACTCTTCTGAATGGTAACAGATCAAAACACTTCTTTTAGCAGTACTACATCCATGATTAACAATGGCAGCATTACCTACATACCCTGGTCCAGAAGAGAGGGTAACACCTTATGGCTTGTTATGGGAATAATACCTCAAAAATCAGCTCCTCAGGAGATTCTCTGGAATTCCTGCTTAGTATGCCAGGGCTGCACAGGGTCAATAGATGTGAGAGCTTCCATACCTTTACAAAAGCACTGATGTTATGCTCTACTCAGCAAGAGGATGGGACACAGTTTACAGATAACAAACTCTGTAAGTGCAGTAGCAACTGATGCAGGAAATATTGTCCTGTTAAGGGACAATTCACAGGCAGTCACAAAGCAGACTCAAGTTAGTAGACTATTCAGTTTGTGCCTGATGTAGTGTAGCCTCTGTTGTCAAATACTGAGTCTGCTTTCATTTGCAAGTTCAAGTGAACAGGGTGGGCAAGGGTATTTTTTTGCTGTTTTATCAGGCTGAACTACCTGCAGTCAGATGAGTGCCAGAGGTGAGCCAAGGTAAGCAGTGGGATCACACAGTCAAGAGCAGAGAGGGTTACAGGAGAAGGGCAGAGGGAATAGAGACCTTTTCAGCACCATCAACCTTTTAATATAATTTAAGACATCTCCTGAAGCCATAGGGAGACAATTTTGTAACTTAGCAACCTCAGCCACTGCCATCATGACCATAGAAGAGGGGCTATTGGTATNCAGCTGATCCTCTTGATGTCAATTTACTAATCACATTTATGACTGACTACTCTAGAAATATTTGCTGCTCTCTAGTGGCTTCTGTAGAAACAATAAAGCACATTCCTACACTGAAAAAGGTGAATCAAAGAAACTTACTTTTCAAATGCTTGAAGGAAAGTAAGATTTTTTCTTAATATTCTTAATATTTTATTTTGTTAAGATAACCCTAAGAAAAAGGATTATTTTAAACACAAATTCTTGGATCTGCTTAACCGTGTAGATTCACAAATAGTTGTACTATCACCAGACTGGACCATGTATGAGGACAGAGGTACAGGGTGAGCAAACTGTGTGAACAGCCTTTGTTGCTGACAGAAAAAAACTGTGCATCCATGGTCCAAATTCCTCATTTTTAAACATTTCTGTGGACTGACTCTGCACAATCTGCTCTTGCTTTGGCAATGACCAGAACAGTACCAAAACTCATCAGAACACGTGGAACAAATCTATACACTGGTAATACACGTGTTGTGATTTAAATTAAATCTTTCACAATGCAGTTAAGATCAGTCAGAGGTTCTGCTACCATTGTTGGTTTTTTTGCTCCCACCTCATCCTGACATTTACAGGTCTCAATCAGGTTGGTCCTCCAGTTGGCTTCACCTGTCATCCCAGTATTTCCAGCTAGATGGCAGTTTTTGCTGCTTATTTATGTCAAAACCTGCCTTTCACCTAGAAAACCCTGCTCAAACAAATTAGGAGTCAACTTAAAATGCAACCTCAAGACTCTTTTTTTTTTTTTTCTTTAATGCATACAGTAAACTGCCTGTTCACAGTGGAGAGGCAGATTGCAGGCAGGGAATTTTGATAACCAGAACCACTCTTTATTTCAAGCTTCAGGAAGTCTACTAAGTATGCAAATAATTAGACTTGTTGCTTTGTGTTGTTTCTTATTTCTTACATTAATTTGCTACAGGTATTGCAATATGGGAAATTAAATAAATCTCAGCGCACTGCATTAAGAGTATAAGTGTAGTTCTTCTATGGTTGTATTAAGATCCATGTCCCAGGAGCCTAATTTATATTTATATTAATGTATACCCATGGTAGTGCTCTGCACAATTAGCTTCTTTTTTTTTTTTTTTTTTTTTTTTTTTNTTTTTTTTTTTTTTATGTTTAGATCCATACTGATTTTAACTAAATTTAGAAGCAAAGTTCTTCTTTCCTTAAAGCTATTATTTGTATATAATAAGTTACTTTTATCTGCCCTACTTTGGGAAAGGATTTGAAGGACCAAAGCTAGCTTTCTTAATCCCAAGGGAAAAATTCAGTCACCTATGAAAAAGGAAATTAAAGCAACCAAACTGTTTTAGATAAACTAAGTTTCACCATAATAAACTAATCTGTTTCTATAAGATAATCTATAAGGAAAAAAGCCATCACTAATCCCTGAAGTTTATAAGCAGAAGTTCAGTTTATTCCTGATTTCTGCTATATTTTCTGTGCATACACACATAAACACACACACTGGGAAAGGGCTGCTCCTCATCCTGTGAATGTCATTTTTGCTTATTTTCAGAGGAATTTATTGATCTGCAGAGTCTGCCATGATAGCAAATGGAAACTCTTCTGAATGGTAACAGATCAAAACACTTCTTTTAGCAGTACTACATCCATGATTAACAATGGCAGCATTACCTACATACCCTGGTCCAGAAGAGAGGGTAACACCTTATGGCTTGTTATGGGAATAATACCTCAAAAATCAGCTCCTCAGGAGATTCTCTGGAATTCCTGCTTAGTATGCCAGGGCTGCACAGGGTCAATAGATGTGAGAGCTTCCATACCTTTACAAAAGCACTGATGTTATGCTCTACTCAGCAAGAGGATGGGACACAGTTTACAGATAACAAACTCTGTAAGTGCAGTAGCAACTGATGCAGGAAATATTGTCCTGTTAAGGGACAATTCACAGGCAGTCACAAAGCAGACTCAAGTTAGTAGACTATTCAGTTTGTGCCTGATGTAGTGTAGCCTCTGTTGTCAAATACTGAGTCTGCTTTCATTTGCAAGTTCAAGTGAACAGGGTGGGCAAGGGTATTTTTTTGCTGTTTTATCAGGCTGAACTACCTGCAGTCAGATGAGTGCCAGAGGTGAGCCAAGGTAAGCAGTGGGATCACACAGTCAAGAGCAGAGAGGGTTACAGGAGAAGGGCAGAGGGAATAGAGACCTTTTCAGCACCATCAACCTTTTAATATAATTTAAGACATCTCCTGAAGCCATAGGGAGACAATTTTGTAACTTAGCAACCTCAGCCACTGCCATCATGACCATAGAAGAGGGGCTATTGGTATTCTGAAACACTTTTCAAACTTGTCTCTTCAGATTCTCATTTATTTTCTATTTATGTTAATGAAATCATGTCCCAAGAAGTTTCAGTAAACTAGAATTAGCAATATCCTCCAGTGCCAGTCTCTCCTTTCCTATTTTGCTCCACTGCACTGCTTTTTTTTGTTATAGTATCTGAAGCATTACATGCTTTCCAGAGGAAACTAACATTAGATTTGTACATTGTATTTTTTTACTGCACATCTCATTATGTCTATTGAGTTTTGTTTTTAATCTCAATACCTAACATTATTCAAGTAGGTAAGAATCTGCATTTTCAAATTCTCATTTCTCAGTGGTGCTCAGCATTTTCTTATTTGCATGGTTATATGCTGAAATTTTCCTTGCTCTTTTGATATATCTGATATTTTACTTCCAGATACCCTAGTCAGGAAGGCTCTGTGTGATATTCAGATGAAATTTTGCCCATTTAGTACTAATTTATTTTATTTTCTGTTTCTACTATTGTGGAACTTGCACCTCTTAAATGAAGTTTGAGCAAAAGGTGAAACAAGGATTCTACTGCCTATAGGCACAGTTACAAACAAGCTACTGCAGGGCATGTGAGGGTGTGAACATTCAGCACATCACATGCTGTGCAGAAGCTGTTTGCAACCTGTTCTTTCTTGAGTCTGTTATGTGCTATTACTGAACACAGTGGACTGTATGATACCTTGTTAGCCAATGGGAACTTGTGTACAATATATACATATGCAGGCTAGGTGACCATGTTGATAATTCTTTCTTATTATACAGAATTATTTCCTTCTGTGAGTTACAACTTTTCAGTATCTTTAGATATTAGATGTAGCTCATAATTCTAACGTGCTTGCACATGGCAGCAGACTACACATGTGAAGAAACTGTTGGAGATATCAGAAATACCATCAAAGTAAAGTACATCAAAGGAAATTCTTCCAAAAAAAACCCAACAAAACTTACTTCTACCTTTTTAGTAGTAGCTTTTTATACTCTGGTTCCTCTGAAAATCTAAACACTCAGCACATACTTAATTTTAAGCTTAGGAATGGTCATATGAAAGTCAATGAGAGTAAATAATGCACACAACAATTATGCAGGAACAAATTCAATATCAACTGCTATTGCATGCTGATTGATCCCCTGTGTTATTTGACCAGGAGGTAAAACACTTCATTAGCTCATTAAATCTTTTCTAAATATGTATCATCTTCTCCCTATTCTAGTGAATATGTGAATATTGCAGGTTATAAATAAGTGCCAGAGGAGATGAGCCAGGCATATTACATAACACTGGAAGCTGAGAGCTGTGTCATCTGCAGCATCCACCCAGTTCAACACTGAGCAACAGGGTGAAAAACAGCTGCAAAGGCATGGATAATGTGGCAGCAAAACCAGCTTCCCATTGGATTCTCCTTCCTAAGTGCAGTGATTCATCATGGGCTGTCTGACTCCAGCAAGCCACTTGCAAAACCCTATTACATTTCATTCCATACTGGTTTAAGAAATCTACCTCCCCACAATACCAACTCTACAAAAATCCAGCAAAGTCTTTTCATGATGAAATTTTGGATGTATTTTGCCTACCTGTGCTGTATGTTGACAATTTTGTTAGACATGTACTTAACTATGGTAACATATTATTACACTTTTCTAACTCTTCCTCTGACAGTTTTTGAGTAGACTTGGCTACCTCCCTTCTCCTGCTCCCACAGCCAGAGGCTGAGCTGTTAGTGACACTGGTCCATTGTGCAGAGGGTTTTTGTTTGCATGCAGGTCATGAAGGCAGCACCTGCAATTCACTCTTACCTACCACTTGCTTTTTGAGGCACAAAGGTTTTCCTACAGAAATGTTTTATATTAAGTACTAAACTAAACCCTGTGTCCAGAGTCATCAACCATCTGAAGTTTATAGGAATGTGACTTACAATACAAACAAAAAACTTCTTCTGAGATACAGGTAATGTTGGGACATTAAAAGGAGTGCCCTCCTGACCCCCAGCTTATGTCCTGAGGCAGTAGATAGGGTTACCTTCTGTCATTACCTTAGCTTGTAAAACTGCTCATAAATTTAAAGCATTTTGAAATTCCTGCAACACTTATTTCCATGAACACGTGCAGCTGTGGTTTCCATAGACCAGTTGTAACTTAAGTACAGAAATATTTCTTTATTTTCAGCACTTCCCTTACCATGTATTAGATTCCCTCTGAATGGAATCTCCTCAGTTCTTAACCACTGCAAAAAGGAAAATTTCCATTCCTGAGACTCTCTATACAGGTTAAAATCCTTCTTCATTGAAGGAGAAAATATTTTATGCTGTACTGGTTTACGTGCTATCATGTAATCATTAATTACACATCCACAGTTAGTGTTTAAACAGATTTTAGAGACAGATAATTAACTGTTCAAAGGAGTTCATGATGTTATACTATGAGATAAATCCCTAGGTTTTTCTGCCATTGGATTTTTCAGTAATGACTATTCCTTTAATACAGCTCTTTGAAGAATTGAATGAACTACAATACTAATCAAAATATGGGAAGCTGCTTAGCTTAAGGGACTAATCTTTAACTTCTGATTCAGACAAATTAAATTGGGTTTCCTTTTTTTTTTTTTTCTCTTCTTGTGGACAAATGTTGACCTGAGGCATTTCCACATCACAGTTTCAGACTTTACCACACTGTTGTACTTCTCCTTCAACAGGAATGCTGGGGAACTACCTTCCATGCAGAAAAGGGAAGAATTAGAAAGAAAAGCAAGTGTTTTGTCTAAAGCAGCTAAGGTGAAAAGAATTAATTTGATGTTTGGAAAATGCATCATAAAGAGATAAGCATTTTTCCTTTTTTTTTTGCTGTTGTGCTCCGGAAACTAAATGTTTAACTTTATTCAGGCAATGGCATTCATCTACATCAAATGAAAGATCATATCACACAGCCACTGTGACAGTTACATTGGGCTGTTTAATAGTCTGGTTAAGTCCAGTCAAAGTTCACTGATCCCAAGCAGGTGAATTCTCAGTGCATTCTGTGACAACATCTCAGTGGGTGCTTTCCTAGCTCCCTCACTCAGAATTTTCACAGATTTCAAATAGTGGGAAGTTAAGACTTAATTTTCTGTAAGTTAGAGGAAGTAAAATATCATCCTGGATTCCAAACACAGCAAAACTGTAGTAAGACTTGAAGAGCAAGGCCAGAAAAGAGTGAGACATAGGAAAGATTCTGAATTTCTTCTTGAGATGTAAGAATAAATCTACAAGGAGCATAAGTAGCAGAGAAACAGAGCAACCTTGAAATGCTAAAAAGCAAAACCAACATCCTTTTTCCTTTGAGGTTCCTCCTCTTTATACAAATTTATCCAATGTAAGCCATTACATAAACTGGCAATTGAGGCTCATGGACATTATTCCATTAATAATTTGCATGTATTGATAAATAATTCCATGAATAATCCTGTGCTTGTTTGTTGGTGTTTCCATTGCTGCTGAGAATCTATCACCTCCCTAAGTGCACTAATAACCCTTAATGACCCTGAACAGATCCACCTGAAGTCCCCACTCCACAGCCCCTGCCCATAGGTCCTGGAGTCCATATAAACTCAGACCTGGGCCCTGAGCCCCTACCTGGGCTGTGCTGGTGGAGGATTTTGGTTCTGCTCCAGTATTGCTTGTGTTTAGCCATGAATGGGGTTGACATAGGCCCTGACCTGTAAATCAACTGCCTGGCTTGACCTCAGCCCAGACTAACCACTGTGGTCCTGCTTGGTGGTCACTGGGCTGTATCTGCTGCTGGTTATTCTCAGGGGGTCTGACCCTCCCACACAGACTGACTTCCTGGCTTGGCCCTTGCACCAGCTCTGTTTGCATGACAGAGAACAACAGGAGCCTACAGAGAAAGAAAATCTTCAATATTCATGTTACTTTAGTCAACATGGAACAAAGTAAGGTGGGTAATGGAATGGGGCTGGGTTTTAGTGTAATATAAAATCAAGTCCTGGGGTAGAATGTATATGTAAGGAAATACATGATAAGAACCCTTCAGTTTATGAGCTTTTCTTCCTAGAAGTGCTTATGAGACCTTCTTCAGCAAAACCATTTTCTTCTGATTCTGTTCTTTTTAAAAGTAGGATTAATCAATTAGTGTAATGCTATTTGATGTGACAAATGTAAGAGGATTAAGCCAAGACTTGTTCACAAACAGCCTCTAAAAGCATTGCCTACAGAAACTCAATGCTGCAATTGAGAAAAAGGGAATTGGGAATCAACTCTTTTTTGTTAATTTTTTTTTCTATTTTAACACTTGTCCTTTATTTTTTAAAGGCAAAGCTTTTGTGATTTTCCTATCACAGACAGCTTTAAGATTACAAAAAAGATCCCTAATTTTATCATAATGAAGTTCAAGACCCTCTGAAATTTTCTGAGAGTACCTCAAAACTATCCAGAGCCTACAAATCCAAGCTCTCACCTGGAGTGAGATGGCTGCTACTCAGGTACAGGAGTCATTAGAGTCCAGCTCATGCTTCTTCTTGATGGGTCTGTTGGAGGAAAAATAGAAAAAATTGCCTAATTTATGCAGTGCTTGAAATAATGTGGGCTTGGGTTCCCGAAGAGTAAGAAAAGAACCAAGATCAAGCTTAAAGAACAGGACTTGGATGTGTAATACCCTGTTGTGGATTTTTTGTGAACCTTTCTATCTCGTTGATATGAACCTTTAAGTACTGCTCACAACTAAAACAATGAACAAAGTATCTCACCAGTCATTTCAAGAGTATTATAAATAGGCCTAATTTTTTAACATGGAGCCACATGGTGGCAGGAGAGAACAATGCATGGGGAAAAATTTGTTCTGCTAAATGCTTCCTTCAATTTTAATTACATAATGCTTCTTTCACCAGCAAGGCTGAAGGCTTGAGGCTTTATTTTTAAATCTGATGGACACAAACTTAATTTGTTATGATATTGAAAAAAAATGTCCATGACCTTTAAGCTTCTGATACTACTTGCCAAATTCAATAGGGAATTATACAGTGGATGTTAATATTACAGTTGAAGTTATGTAGGACAGTTAACACATGGAATCTGCAACACAGTTTTAGGTTGTCTACATTGCCCCATCTTTCCATGGTATGAGGTGTCTGACTAGAAGTGATCTTTATAACTAGTTTAGTATTGCTATGCTCATGGTGATGCTACCAGGCTAATGACAGACCATCAGTGATCCAAATTAATAATTCTCTGAAAATGAAATATTTAGCCCTGCAATTTCTATGCTACATCAACTCTTAATGCCAACAGGAGCAGCACAAACTGTTTCCCCTTTCATAGCACAGTTATGTTTCTAAATTGTTTTATTGGACTTTTAAAGCTATTAACAACCAGTAAAGAACTGATTTAGAGATTCAAGGACCTGACAACAAAGCATTTACAAAAATGGAAACTGTCTTGCAACAACCTAATTCTCACTTCCCTCTGTTTTCTTAGTATACTCAGCTTTTGTAGCTGAACTTCTTAATCTTATTTTAAGGCTGTATTCTTAATCATTACTGATTAATTTCTCACTTGCTATCTACTCCAATCAAATACTTTTTTTTTCTCCTTGTATGTGCAGGAAAGGGAGTAGTACAGGAGTTGTAGGATACAAAACTAGAGCAAAAGCATCACTATTGTTATTTGTTAATTCTGCACCTCTGAAAGTAGTTATTATTGATCAGACTCATGAATGTGGAAGAATTTCACTCCTTTCACCCAAGTCATGTATCAAAATATTTCTTTTATTCCTAGTATAAGTAGTCCAACAAGTTCCATAACTGCAGTCTTAACTGGCTTTAAAATGTCACTTACCTTTTGCTTTATTTATTTATTTTTATTTATTTTATTTAAGAAAATCGCTTAACTAAAGAAAAAATATTTTTATTTAGCATAATGCAGTTGACCTGTTTCTGCCTGTAAAGAACTGTGATTTCCCCCATGTTACCTCTTAAATTACAAGTTGCCTCCAAATATCCACAAAACTCCACTGTTTTAATCCAGACTTCTCTAAATACTGAAAGCATCATGGTAAAATAATTAACTTTTGGCAGCTGGCAGCAAAAGCTGTAAGACTGACATTTTTTCTTTGCGTTCTTCTTCTTACTGTGTATTGGTTATGTATGAACTAAAAATACTTCAGGCTCTCTGTCAATCCTGTTAATTAATCCACTTTATGAAACATGGTCCTATTACAATAAATGTGATTAATTCCTGATGTATATGTATAGAATGTTCACAGCAGGTTACAGGTTGGTGTCATGTTAGAAGTTTATTTTTACAAACATAAATTCAAACCATCTGGTCACCTCCTAGTACTTGGTGTTCTGAGCAGTGTAGCTCTTACTCCACATGGTGTTCCCTGTACTTCAGTGTGATGTGAGGTGATTTGACTCAGGTGACTGAAGCAGCCTTCTCTTAGCTCAGCCCTCCTCCTTGATGTGTCATGAGAAATAGCTGATCACTGAAACCACAGACAGACTTCATAAACAGAGACTTAGGAAGTAAGAAAAATAAGAGGAACTTAAAGGAGATGAAACCTCATTTTTCTCAGTTTCAAGTTTCTCAAACCTGCTCTGACCTCTAAGTTGCCACTTTGAACTCTTGAACAATCAAGGAAGCTCTCTGCTTTCTATCATCTTCCAGTATAATCTATCAAAGGGATATGTAGTGTAGGCAACAAGAAGAATGAGAGATCCCTAGCATAAGATGCAGCACTTTGGACCAAATCTATGCTCTGTCTTTGGTTTGTCTGGGATTCAGTACTTGAGGAGATTAGAATATCCACTGGCTAAATGGAGTTCTTTTGTGACAGTGTCAGCACAAATGAAGTGCTAAGTCTCATTACATTGGTAGGCCTGATGCATGCCTGTTAATGGAAGAACCAGTCAAAAGTGTCAGCTCAGTTCTGCACTGACTTTTGTGGATTCAGTTACACCACAGCTGTATGGGCAAAAACATTGATATACAAAAATAAAAAATCCCCACTGAACTAATGATTGCAAGAATTAACCCTATTTGCTCTATAGAAAAGTGAAATTAGTTAAGGTTGCTGTTTTAGCATCTTTTACCACTCCTCAAACAGCCTGCAAAAGAAACAATTCTAAAAGATGACTGGCTGCTGGAGACAGCTGTCCAAGGCAATTAATATGAATGGCAGAGGATGGTTCTAGCTACTTGACTGCTTGTTTTCCAAGTATTTCAGTCCTGTGGTGAGTAAAAAGCAGTGAAGGGAAATGTGAGAATTTAATATGGAGGCAGAAAATTTGTTACTTACTATAAAAGCACAGAATTGGAAAATAGCTAATGTGCTACTTTCTGGTCTGTTAGCTGCAAAAATTTCTCTTTGTTGAGTTAGTTTAGGTCTCTATACTAAGCACTGTAATATCAGTGGATGAGCAGCACCTGGTGGTAAATTATTCTCAATACTCAGAGTAACTGTTTTCAATTCAAAATTGCCTTAACTAATAATTTCATTATTCCCTAGGGTGTATTTACTGATCTATGTTAATAACTCCCTCTAAGATCCTGGATGCTGGGCAGGCAGCCTGAGCACCAAAGTTCACTTGCCTGTGACAGGCTAAAAAGAAAACAAAACAAAACAACAAACCAAGCTCAACCCACATAAACAACAAAAAGGTCTGACTCAACTGTTTCTTACCCACAGATTTGTTTAAAAAACTCCAAATCACAAAGCAAACAACTAAACCACCAAGCAACCCCCCCTAACCACCACTGCAGCAGGCAGTATAGCACAGCCTATGTGTCTGGCCACAGATCCCCTCCATCCTCAGCTGTGCATTGCCCAGGACAGAACAGGAGAGACTTGATGCAGTCAGTGCTGCCAAAAGGCTTGTTGAATAGCAAATGGCTCAAAAGAGGCTGCTTCACTCATGGTTAGGGGCTTAGCCCTATTACTACTAAGATTGCTTATAGCTATATACAGGACACAGACTGCAAAAGGAGAAATACAGTCAGGTAGCCTGTACTAAATCTGGGTGTTTTCCCAACCTGCGAGTTGTGAAATGCTTGGTTACTTGTGGCCTAGAAATCTAGTTCAGCTGCAGTGCTCATGTGCTTATCTCCATCTGTTCTGTGGTGTTGTTGAATAATGACTCCTATCTCAAGAACATATTGGGAAATACAGCTTCACTTTTTTTATGCACTAGATAACTAAAGTTGCTGATTTTATTGTGAGATAATGCCACATTGTTAGTGTCTATATTAATAGCAATTAAAGAATCATTAGTGGGGTGAAAGAGTTGGTAGGTGGATGGGGTAAAGTTTAAGGGATTTCATCTGCTGCTTACTCTTTGCTGCAAGTAAGGTCTTGACAAAGTTTTATTTAATATCAGTGCTGGAGTCCTATTGATGGAAAGCCCTCTGGGATGTGGACTTTTCTGCTACTGAAAATTAAAACCGACTTTGTACATATTTGTTATTCCTTCTTGCTATGAAAGTTGAGAAATATTCTTACATTAACAAATAAGGATTTCACTTCCCCATGTTTATTTCTGCTTATGAGCTAAATTAATACACCTCCAATATCCTTGGTTGTTACATAATCAGGTTTTGAAAATTAAGTTCTACTTAGTATTTGTAACTTCTTTGCAAAGAGAAGTACCATAGCTATTTAGAAGCTATCCAGAACTATGTACAAGAAATAATACTTTTTAGTAGTTATTTTGATCTTATTACAAAGTACTGACTTAATAAGAGTAAGCATTAAAAAAAGTTAGGCACAATTGAAATAAAAAAATTTCAAAAGCAAACACTTCATGCCATGCAGTTTTCCACAGTGAGTGTGCACATTCACAAAACTAAAAGTCCTTGCAAGCACTGAATTTATTAGTTTCTTATGACAAAGTCCATTCTGATCTGCAAGAGGTAAAGTATCACTTTATCGCCTTGCAAGGTGAAGTTCTTATTAGACACTTTGCACTGCTACCATAGCTTTCTCACACATAAAAACCAGTATCTGCTTCCCTCTAGAGCCTGATCCAATTCCTCCATAATTTAATAAACAGCTTGGAAGCTTAACTGAATCAAACTTTTTCAGGATACTCACAATGTGTATATTTAAGATATCAATATTTTAATTGCCAATGAAGTATGTAATGTATTTGACATCATATGTAGCAAGAAGTCTGTAATTGATTGCCATAATGCAGTTGTCATACCTCTTTTTTTTTTCTGAAGACATTTCACTTGTTAAAACCTACTAACGCAAGATAATTCAGAAAATGAACTTGACTGTGTAAACCTGTACTACTTTCAAACCTAAATAAAGCAGTGAATAAAAAGTTCTGTATTTCTATCTACTGTAAAGTTTTATGTCATTAATATACTTTAAAAACCAAACTGGTATAAACAAGTTAAGTATGCTGTCTTAAAACTTTAGATTATACAAGGACTTTTGAGCATCTAACTTTTTTTCTCAAGGGGAAACTTGATTTTAAACTTTGAAAGCTTTAATTTTCCACATACAGTCCTTTTCTGTTTTCTGCACTCAAACTTTTAAGAAATCATAAGTAGTTTTATTGCAAAGTACAAATGCTGCATTCCTTGCACTTTGAGCTTCTAACCACCTTGCTGAGGTTCTCAGCACCAGTGAAATAGTGCTGACTTCATGATGTGGGTGCTAACTTAGGAACTGAGCTAGGTTATCAATGCCAATTCTTTTATTACAAAAAACTCTAATAACTTTTACCTGTCTCTAGCTCTACCTGGACTGATTATAGCAAATGGAATAAGAGCAGAGAGGACTGCTGAAGGAATGACACAGAACCACATTATTCACATAAGTTTATGTTCCATACTAGAGATTTTCTGTGCTTACTAAACTATCTTCTTGTTTGGCTACATCCAAACCTTTTTTCTTGTCTTCCTCAGTTACTGTGTGGCTCATCTGTTCAAACAGCTTGGATATCTTGGCAAATCGCAGGTGATTCTTAAATCTTCGTGCAGCAAAAGCATAAAGTAGAGGGTTAATGCAGCTACTGATGAATACAAGAGCTCCAGAGACATACACTCCTCTGTCTACAATTTCACCCAGTGTCAAAGACATCTCCCTGTTGGAGAGTTCTGTCTGAACTGAAATAATGTCTAGGATGTTGAAGAGATGATGAGGAAACCAGCACAAAATGAACGCAACCACGATGCTGGCGATGAGCCGCTCCGACCGCCGCTTGGACCGGTAAGTCATTCTGCTTATTCTTCTGGCAACACACAGGTAACACGTGCAAATAATGACAAAAGGGATGACAAAACCTGCGAGAGTCTCCAGCAAAAGATAGGAGACTTTCTGTCTGCTGGAGGAGTAGTTGCGACACGTGCACATCACTCTGCCGTTCATGTCTTCCGTCTCTTGAAACGGAATGACAGAAATGCCAAAAGCAATAGCCAGTAACCAAATGAGCAATGTGATTACAGAAATATTTTCCTTTGATTGGTATCTTTGCACTGTGAAGGGGAAAAACACGGCCAGCAGCCGCTCCAGGCTCAGCACTGTGATCAGAAAGATGCTGGCGTACATGCTGCAGTAAATCAGGAAAACCAGGACTTTGCAGAAGATGACTCCAAAAACCCACGAGTCAGCAAAGGAGTAAATCCAGACTGGCAAAGTAATCAGCACAAGGACATCTGCAATGGCCAGGTTCAAGATCAGCAGGACTGAAGGAGATACTTGCTTCATCTTTGTACAAACAGTCCAGATGATGATGCAATTTCCAGGGGTCCCAATAACAAACGATATGCTCAGTATTATGCAGACTACTGACCTCACAATATTCCATGTAGAGGGAATATTGCTTTCCTCAGCCTGACTCATTCTGGAAATTCTCCTCTTCTTGATTGCCAGTATCCTCAGTGCTTTGCACTCTGCTTTATTCTGAGGGTGCAAGTGAACTACTCCAAGTTCTCTAACTGATGATCTGCAGACTGATATGGCACATGAGCTCACATCCTAATGCTCACTCCTACAAACATCTGACCACATATGGCAGTTCCTGCTGTTTAGGAACCCAGGGTGTGCTTCCGCATGCAAAGCAGTAATAAAAATATAGTCTAGCATTTGATTTTGCTTTTAGTTATACATCCATCATCCTTCTGCAGATTTTAGAAGAAAAACTCTCCATGCTATTCTACTTGTTAACTCAATTTTATAAAATGAAAGTCAAAAAAGGATGCATCATCATATGCTTGGCATGAAATTCCATTCCAAAGCATAACAAATTATTGTGCTTACTGCCTTCATGCTATTTTTTTTTTTCTAATTAGGCAGAAAAGCTGATTATGCCTTAGAAAAATGCTGGCATAAAGGAAATCAACATTTGTCCTGTAGTAAGATTTTACTGGTACAATGAAATAGGTTGTGATTGTATTTCTAATGCTCTGGGGAACTGCAGTCCTTCAGCCAAATACCAACCATCACAATAGAGTGGATGTATGGTTAAGAGAGGAAATGCTCTGTGTCAGAGAAAATAGATTGTTGTCCTGCTAAGCCAGCAAGAGGCTATGACTAGATCTCCAAGGAAACTTGGTAGTGTAGTATTCAAATCCTGTGCTGAATCCCAAGTTCTTCAGTTTCTTACCAAAGATTATGAAACTATTTTGTTACTCTGAAGTCAAAACATCTTATTTTGTAGTTCTTTGTTCTTTTCTAAAATGTTAAAGGAGGAACTAAAACAGCAGCACCCACAGAAATATTCAAGAGTCAGAGAAGTGAAACTGAAAGGGTAGTTTCCACATAGAAGATAAACAGAAAAAAAAGGAGATGTGTAGCTCTCTTCAATTTAAGATTGATAATACTTATTTCCTGAACTGTTGAGGTAGAATTTTACAAATCTGGCAAAGGTAGCACACAATGTTAAGTTGAAAAGTATTTTTTCCCAGGAAAATTGATTGTAACACCACCACCCTCAAATCAGCTAAGCTAGCTTTGCTCTCATAAGAGTATAATGAGTTCAAAAGCAAATCCAAAATAACTCCAAGGAAGTATTATCTCTTCAAAATACTATTTGTGTAGTAAAGCTTTTAATTTGGACTTAATCTGATATGTTATTCCAGTTCCTTTTATTTTTAACTACATTTAATACAGATTGGGCAGGGGAAAAACACAAACTAGTTTTTTGTATTCTAAAGGGAATTTTTGAGACCACTTGTAAAAATGCACTAATGAAAGGAAGTCCTGAACAATATCTCTTCTAAAGAAATCTCCTTTATACACATCATTACTTTTCCAGAAGTAATTTTGGAAGGGCTCTTCATTAATATATTGCCAGTAGCATATCTAGACTGAGCTAAGTTGCAGTTTTTTATTGCAGAAAAAAAAAAATTCAAGGAGAGGTGCCTAGTAATTCTTGTCACCCAATGCTACAGGGCCAGGTAGGTTATTTTAGGAAAGGTGTGAATCTCTATTATTACTCTTGTATGACATGCTGATTATGAAGAAGTTGACCTGATCATTCTACCAAGGACCCCTAGAAGAACTTATATGTTCCTGTCAGATTTTCCTCTTTAGAACTTTACTTTTGGTGGCAAAAAGCTACCCTCTGTCCGACTATTGGTATCAGTAGAGTTCTAATCCAGTGGTGTATGGATCTGGTTGAGTTGATGGAGTACCTGTCCTTATACTTTTCAGAAACATGTTTCTCCACTTCAGCTGAAGTCTGCTTGCCAGATGGCCTCTGCCTCTGGCTGGATATTTCCTTGAAATAAGAAAAATGAATCTTGGAATTACAGCAACAGCCTGAGAATTCTGTTTCAAAAAAGATCCCAGACAGGTGTTGAAATGCTGAGGCTTCCTTGAGTAAGACTCTGGAGACAGGCTACTGGTGTTAATATCACAGATATTATAGTTTACATTTGTTAGGGAGCATTTTTCTGAAGAGCTCTATGTGACTTGGGTCACTGAAAACTTGAGGCTGTTTGTAAACTGCCAATATTCTCTAAAGGTGTCTAACTTTGTGTACTAGTAGTGTAAATTTGACAAACTTTATGGGAAATTTAACAAATCTTTCCATCAACAATGGGAGCAGTGCAGTATGTTTAATAACGTGCTAAACACAACAGTGGCTAAACAGTATCTTGCTTGTGGTAGTGACCAAACATGGGTGGGGCTTTTTATGTATGAACACGCAGTTGGACTTTGACCTCTTAAGCTCTGGCCTAATACTCTTTACAGCAGTAAAATTAAACTGCATTTCTGTGTTTGGAGAAAAAAAAGGTCTACTTGTGAAGATTTTTGTGTGCATACATTTTATATGTAATGCAACAATTTCACATGGGAAATTTTCTCCAAGATCTGTCGCCTTAAGTCTGATGGGCAAATAACTTCAGAACACTTCCCAAGCTCAGGAAGTCTATGCTACTGCTAAGAAACGTTTCTAACAATTTGATTTGGCTTAAATATGAGGGGTGTGTTTCATTCATGCAAATTTTTTATTTTTCTTTATGTGCATGCACTTCCCTCTGGTGGATGGTCTCAAATTTACACTACCAGTAAGCATTGTCCCAGATGTTTGGACTACTAAATGTAAGTTATAATTGATATTTCCAGCTTTTTTTATTTATGCTATGAATGAGAATTTTACTTCAAGATGCTCAGAGTTTTGGGGCTAAAAGTCTTTATTCAGAGTGCATCCACCCCTCTAAGCATTAAGAGTATGCCTGTAGTAATTTAGAGTGGCTGATGCATGGAAAATATACATCATGTAACTTTTGTGAATAATATCAAAAAGACTTTTAAAATCCTCTCTAATTTTTGTCTTCAGAAGGATCCCTTGGATGTTTGTCTAGTAAGTGATTGTAGAATAATAATCACAAAGTATCATGTATCTATTGAGATGCTGGAAGCTGATGTTGGTAACTCTATTTGCTGGTAATGCTGAGGGGAGGAATTTACCTGTCTAAACCCCTTAGTCCTTCAGCCACTGACACAAGGTAGGATCTGATGGATTGGTGTAGCTGTCTTAAAACAAGCTCAATTCAATGGTGCTGTGAACAGTGGTGTGCAAAGCAGCACATTTTGTCTTGGTCAGAGAATTATAAGCTAGTTCATAGATGGTTCAGTGTTTTCTTGATTAAGGAGGGTCTCCTACGTAAACAGGACTTGATGGTGGGGCTAACTGGCAGCTAAGAATGTCTCTGCTCTGCAACTACTGGAAAGGAAAGTACAGTGTAAGAAAAGACACACACCAGACAGTTCTAAGCTCTTGCAAGCACTGTTTGTGACAGCAGCCCATGAGGTAGCAAGTACAAATGAGAACACTTCTCAGTGCTTCTTTAGCACCAGGGAAAATAACCTGAAGTGCTACCTTGAGATCAGTTCCAGAATGTAATAAAAGATGTGTACCTTGCACTACAGACAGAAAGTCTGAAATACTCAGTGCTGTCCATTGTTGTTAATGTCTTCTAATAATATTACAGAATATTACAAAATAATATTACAAAATATTAGAAAAACATTGCAAAATCACCCAGCTCAGTAGCAAATAATGACACAGTTTAAAATGACTGGCCAGAGAAAATATTTCCTGTTTATGTTTAGGAAAACTTCTTTCAAAGCAGTGACAGGAGCAATGCTTGCAATGCACCTGCTGTACATTCATTAATACACACATGTTGGTAGCTTTCTTACCCTAACAGAATGATCACAGGCAATCACATGTTTCCAGCAGTTGGGAAACTCTGCAAGTATATGGTGAAATACTTTATACTTTCCTTGTACAGACATATCAGATTCATAAGCAGAGGTGCTAATTAAGATAGTGGGGAACTGTATTTCCAGTTCTAAGCAGGAATAGGAGTAACAATTATGCAGAGATTATGGGAAAACTTTTCTCAACATTATTATGAATGTAGATAGTTTTAGTTTGTTGTATTCACAGTATAAGCTTTCAAACAATAAATGTATAGATTTGTTCCACTTTAAGGTGTGACTTTGGCCTCAAGCTGTCACTAAGTTGCTGCTTGTATGTACACAAACTGTTGCTAGCCAAAATCCTTATCTATATAAGTGTATTTGGCACCATAATTACTACTGGTCACATCAAATACATTGTTTACATACTCTTTCTTTAAAGCAATAAATTATTGCTTAGATGATTTGCTGCCAAATGTTACTTTTTTCCTTTATTGTTTAGCTCTACCTACTGCCATTCTTACCTCATTTGCTGGAATTGCATATAAATTTTATACTACTAAAGGAGCAACATCTCTTTTTGTTATTTAGCAGCATAATGAAATTCTCTACTAGTACATCCCCTAGTGAAGCACCTGTGATAAAGAAAACCAACCCAATACTTTGCTGTGCATGTGCTGCAGCAGTAGCTGGTAGCTGCTGTTGTGCATGTAAACAAGGCATACACCACTTCCTATAGCATACTGTTATGTAAAAGGATCTGTGTAGTTATGTATTTTCAACACAGGGTGGCACTGAGGAATCACCTATAGGATTTCTGGCTGAGAATGCAGGTCAGGGAGGTGGAGCCTTTCTGCACGTGGTGCAGGAGAACTGACTCTTGCATAAGGAGGCTACATGATTGTGACTTAAATTTAAATATTGTTTCTAATTGATTTATAACTTTGTAGATAAAAATCACAATGTCTTCTGTCTTGCACATCATGTTGTTTTCAAAATGTTTGTATTTCTAGCTCTTTTATTTCTGTTTTGGTATGTTCATTTCCAATGTCACATTCTGCTGTACCAAACACAAGGGCAGCTCCCTCTGCAACAAAAATAACTTGGAATCTGATTTAATTTTCTATGTCACTGAAGTAACAAATTTTGGCAATGATATTAATAGTTGTTCCTTCAGTGCAGTTTTCACAAGTGTGTTCTTGCAGTCTCTTGGAAAAGCAGATCATATTGCAACCTCTTCTGTTGTGAAACAACCCTGCTCAGCAGATTTGAGTAACTTCTGAGTCTTACTGAATTCCTTTAATACACAAGCACTGAGCCACTAGCTTGGACCCTAGTGTGACATGTAGTCTTGGTTTTGTGGCCTTACATCAGGAGGCTGGTTAGCTGTGCTCAAATTAGAAACACACTACTAATTTCATGAGGAAAACAAGGATTTTCTGCTGCTCTGTGGCAGCCAGCATAGGTGTGTTAGCCTAAGAAACATGTAATGGAATGCCTACACTCTCAGTCACTTAGTAATTAGCATACCTGCTATAGTGCTCTGCTAGTGCTGTGTACTGTGCTGCTCTTCAGAATGATCTTGTCCAAGCATTCTTCATCTGAAATAAAAAGTAGTCAGGATTGATTCTGAGATGCCAGAGTAACAGCTACAGTAACAAATGTGTAGTTAACACACAGATAATAACTGTAGGGAAAAAAATCAGATAGTCAATCCAGGCAGAGGTAATTTTCTATCATTCTGTAAAGTGATCTATTGCTTCTGTAAAATTTTTATTTAATATTAGAAAACACTGTGAATAATGGGAACTTCTCCATTAAATGAAGTGTTTTCACTGGCAAAAAATGTGTGGACATTTACTCTCCAGACTTCCTAAGTCTATCCTTGAACTCACAAACTTTCATCACTGCAGCTTTGATACCTGCTCTGTGAAGAGCCACCTTCTTTTGCCTGCTTGCTGGCATCCTGTTAGTTTCATCTGGCTCCCCACAGCTTGTACTTTGGAAGAAACAGTAAACAGCTGATCCCTGTTCATCCTTTCCATAGCCCTTATTTGAGTAAATCCTACATTTGCAGTCTTTTCTGATTTCCGGACTGAAGAGTTCTTGCATATGTGATCAGTCCCTATATAGAAACTATTCCACACTGTTCATTCTCCCTATTACTTTCTCTTTGTGACAGAGCAACAGACTAGTTCTGAAGTTCAAGTGTTCAATTAAACTGCAGTGTGCTGCAGGAGAATGAAACATCTGAAGCCTGTTTGTTTCACCCTACTAGAGTGTAATAAGGAGACTAGCTTGTCTGTCTATGCTTGATTACTGTCAGGGATGTCCTATTTTTTTGAAAGTTGGGGATTAATTTAGCTTACATTCAAACCATGAAAATAATAATTAGCTTTTTTTCTTGATGCCAGTCTGTGCTCTACTGTTTAGATGACTTTTTTACCAAAGGTCACTGTGTCATCCTTCCTTAATTTGCTCCAGTTGCTCCACAATCATAGAAATCCTCATGTGATGCAATTACCTTGTAATCCTTAAACCACAGGTTGTCCTCTCTCTGGCAGAGCTTTGTATCTCTTTGCTATGTATCTTATCATGTGCCTACACCATTAGAAGTCAAGTGTCATTTAAATATGCCATTATTTGTTATTGTATGGAAGGCAGTTTTAAATGTTATTTATTCTTTCTGGCTTTGTGTTTTGTTATACCTATCTGTGTGGGAAGCATTTAGTTCCCAATTGTATTGAATAGTCTCTGAGACCTGTTCTTGCTCCCCCTGCACAGCAAATGCATTACTCTTTTTTCAGTGATTGCTCTTTTCCTGTTTGTGGAGTTACTGTGGATTAACCATATTGTGTGGTATCTGACCACAAACTGACTGAAACTACTGCTGTAGCTCTGTGGCCTTGGTTTCCTCCCAAACCCACTAGATGTACTTCATCTTGGCATAGGAAAATGTTTGCTCTGCACAATATATCCCAATAGGGAGCTCTGTTTCTTGGCATGTTTTCAGGTCTGTTCCTGAATGAAAACTAGACTATAGAGTGGGAAAAACAAGGCTAGGGCTCTTGCTAGGCACTACTGCAGAGAATCAGTTCATCAGATGATTAGTTCCCCACCATGACCAATCACAGATCAAGTCACAAACTTTATTCAAGTTCTAGTTCTCTGATTCAGGTTTTGATCAATGTTAGGATGGATCTACAGTTTAGGAGGTTTGCCAGGTCATTGTTTATCATCATGTATTCTACACAAGGTTATACATATATAAAGAAGAATCTCTAAAGCATATAGAACCAGAATTTAATCAGACATTTAAACAGAACTTAGATTTTGAACACTGTTTGCCTTTCTATGTTACCTGACAACAGTCAGCTTTTGTAAGCACGACAGAAAAAAAAATCAGTCCTGTCCAGCAGCTTGCCAAAATGAGGAAATATCCATTAAAATAGAGTAAGCTAGAAGCTGTGGGAGGATTGTTCTCTTCAGCTAGTCAAAAGTGTCTTTGCCACCCACAACCACAGCAAAACTGTTTTCACAAGCTTTTAGGATAAGGTCCAAGTAAAGAGTTGCTATTGCCTCATGATGGTATATCTTTTAACAGGATATCATGAGACCGAATGATCTACCACATGAAAGCTCATTTATTTCTTCCTTTCAGCAGAAAATTTGTTATGTCAAATGATAGCAGTACTCATTATCACTTCTTAAGCTTGCAATATGAGCAGCTTCATTTCCAGCTGCCAACACTGATAGCCAAATGATTTTCACCATACCATGAAGAAACCCTTAAGTATGTTATTCTAGTAACTAGCTTAACAATGTAGCATGGTAGCAATAACTAAAGCATCTCACATTGTTTACAGCATATTGATTAAAAAGTTGTTGTTGCACTAAATCTATTTTCTCAAATGTACCATGTCCAGACAGTTTTTAGCAAGCTTCCCCTTTCTAACATGTCCACAGATGTCTCTGAAATATCGTTTTGCAGTTTTAAAACTTAAAAAAGTGTTAATCCCAGAAATGCATTAAATGAAATGGTGGAATTTATTAGAATTGTCATTTTATATTCTCCTTTATTATTTGCCCAACAGAACTATCAATTTAATAGTCCTGATCTAAGTTTGATCTTAGCTAGGATTGGAACAAAAGGATTCATGACCTTCAAAAGTCTTTTCCAATAATTATAGTTTTGCACTGGCGTGTTTGACACAGCCTGACAAAATGCTACTCACAATACTGCTGATTAAAATATTCTCCCATGATTAACCTTTCCCAACTGACTCTCTCCCTCAGCCTAGAAGGTAACTATTTCCTTGCATGATCTATCAAGCAATAATTAACATGCCCAAAGGGTGAGACAGTAAATATCCGTGCACAATTTAGATGCATTTATATGATATCTAGCTCTTTGGAAAATGGTAGCAGCCAAGCAGCAGATCAAGCATTTACTTTTGCATCACTGACAGATGAAATTAATATCTAAACAATTCATTTTGTTAATCTTGTTTGGTTTTAATGTTGAAAAACTTCAGTAAAATTTGGGTCTTACTTATTTGCTCCTTAAGTGTAGTCAGTTTTCCTATACATATTTAGTTTTTCATGTGATAATCTGGATTTAAAGGATAGAAAAGAAATGGGTAGTTTATGTATAAAACATCTCCACATCTGTGAAGACCATGTGCTTTAGAGATGCATCTTTTAGTGGGATTGAATACATGTTTTGGATCCAGAGAGTCATGATTATAAAATGAAGGAAAAAATGTCCTTACATATCCCTTATAAACTCAGCTGAACTCTCATCAGTTCATTTTTTAATGCACCCTCTGAAGAGGAGCTGTCAGGTTGTTTTTTGGAGGCTAAAGTGAAGTCTCTCAACAAAAATGATCAGTCAGATATTTTCTATTCTTCAGTGTTTGAAAAACTTATCACTGAATTGAGTAAAACCTTAATGATATTAGAGAAAGAGGATTATTATTAATTATTCCCTCCAATAAATTACCAAATGACTAAATGAAAAGTTCTTCTGAACTCCCTTGTGTTCACAGAAATGTATTTGCTTTGCTCAGGAATCAGTTGGATCCCTGAGTAGCAGTTTTGTGTCTTTTCACAACTTCTGAGCCAGCACATTTCCTGAGTCCTGTATTTCTCAGTAACCTCCCTGACACACTGCCCAGCTGGGGTACCAAGCAAGGAGTGACACTGAATGAAATTGCTTATGAAACAGAAGAATAGTGGCTCCTTGCCCTTTCATTACATGTGGGCTGGAGTCCTGCAATGCTGCTGCTTGACTCATGCCACACAACAAACAAGATTGATGCTGCTTGCTTTGACAAGGAAGTCACTGGCCCTAGCTGCTCTGAAGAGCCTTGTAAGACAATTTAGTGCTCCAGCACCAGCCTGCTGACTGCTTTGTCTCTAAATCTTCTCTTCACCTGAAAAGAATCTTGCCTGCAGTTCAAAAGCACCTTGTTAGCCTTCTACCTCAGAGGGCACAAACAGTTTCTCTGCACAAAAAAAAAGTCAGGTTCNATATAGAACCAGAATTTAATCAGACATTTAAACAGAACTTAGATTTTGAACACTGTTTGCCTTTCTATGTTACCTGACAACAGTCAGCTTTTGTAAGCACGACAGAAAAAAAAATCAGTCCTGTCCAGCAGCTTGCCAAAATGAGGAAATATCCATTAAAATAGAGTAAGCTAGAAGCTGTGGGAGGATTGTTCTCTTCAGCTAGTCAAAAGTGTCTTTGCCACCCACAACCACAGCAAAACTGTTTTCACAAGCTTTTAGGATAAGGTCCAAGTAAANCTTATGCACAACGTACCTGAGGGTTCAACCTACTCAGTTTTCATAACAGCATAGGTTTTCAACTCTTTTCCTCATGTATTCATCCTACACAGATTTGTCTCCCCTTCCCATCTTCCTGTAATGCCTTTTATTTTTTTTAAGTCCATATTTTGCTTAGCCTCAATTTCAGAATTATTTAGAACTGAGTAAATCTTGAGTAAAACTTCCAGAGCCTTAAGTCCCACATTCTTGCTAAGAATTTCTCACTCTTAGAGTCTAACAAAATTATCTTTGAGTAAGAATGCTGCAGCTTGTTAGTCACTAGTTCACCAAAATCTACCACAAAGCTCTATGATTTGGATGGTTTACAAGGGCAAACTGGTTTGCTTTAGAAAAACTTGAGCTAAAAGAGTAATATGATCTTTACTACACAGCTTAAAGGTTTGAAGAGAGGAGCTGTGACAGTGATAGGATCTGCTGTGGCTATCCTACCTTGGTGAAGGGCTAGGCTCTGATGTTCTAGGTTGGTAGTCCTGTAAGCCTGCATTTCTGTACTCCCACTACCCCAATGCGTTCTTCCCTTCTTTCTCTCTCCCTCCTGCACTGTAAACAAATCTGCCCTGAAAGAGAGGAACCTATTTCAAGTCTTGTCTACTGTCCTAATGCTCATGAGCAGCATGAGGAATACTATGGAAGTGAGTGCCAAGTGCTGTGGAAGCAGGGAGAAGGGAAAGGAAGGGAAAGTATCTTTGCAATGCTGGTTCAAACACGTCAGATTGTGTTCTGGGACTGTGCTCTGGCACTTATATGCAAGTACTGCTGGAGATTAACAAGTGTTTAACAAACACTAAAAAGTCTGCCAACCTGTGCACCTGTGGATTAAAAAAAAAATAAAATCTTTGCTACAGGTAAGAGATCGATACCCTCTTCAGGGAGCTCAGAAGTGGAACTCTCCTCTGGCTAATCAAACAGAAAAGAGTCATAAATATATAAATTGAACTGAAAATCTGGTGCATTTATGGAATCTTCTATATTTAAAGTATTACTCTGAAGAAATACTATTACATAACCCAGTGCTGCTATTTAACAAAGAACAAACAAACAAAAAGCCTCCTTCCAAAGCTCACTTCTCTCAAGAAAAATACAAGTTTATGACTGTCCACCTTTCAGGTCAGTTGCCACACATAAGTGTTATTACAGGTCAGTCACAACTGTAATAAAACCAAAACAGGCATGACAGCAACTGGGCCTCAAACCACTTTTGAGAAGGGACTAAACTTGCTTTTTTGCC
>VYZU01045284.1:31810-47389 GCA_013401355.1 Ceyx cyanopectus | reverse complement strand
AGGAAAAAATGTCCTTACATATCCCTTATAAACTCAGCTGAACTCTCATCAGTTCATTTTTTAATGCACCCTCTGAAGAGGAGCTGTCAGGTTGTTTTTTGGAGGCTAAAGTGAAGTCTCTCAACAAAAATGATCAGTCAGATATTTTCTATTCTTCAGTGTTTGAAAAACTTATCACTGAATTGAGTAAAACCTTAATGATATTAGAGAAAGAGGATTATTATTAATTATTCCCTCCAATAAATTACCAAATGACTAAATGAAAAGTTCTTCTGAACTCCCTTGTGTTCACAGAAATGTATTTGCTTTGCTCAGGAATCAGTTGGATCCCTGAGTAGCAGTTTTGTGTCTTTTCACAACTTCTGAGCCAGCACATTTCCTGAGTCCTGTATTTCTCAGTAACCTCCCTGACACACTGCCCAGCTGGGGTACCAAGCAAGGAGTGACACTGAATGAAATTGCTTATGAAACAGAAGAATAGTGGCTCCTTGCCCTTTCATTACATGTGGGCTGGAGTCCTGCAATGCTGCTGCTTGACTCATGCCACACAACAAACAAGATTGATGCTGCTTGCTTTGACAAGGAAGTCACTGGCCCTAGCTGCTCTGAAGAGCCTTGTAAGACAATTTAGTGCTCCAGCACCAGCCTGCTGACTGCTTTGTCTCTAAATCTTCTCTTCACCTGAAAAGAATCTTGCCTGCAGTTCAAAAGCACCTTGTTAGCCTTCTACCTCAGAGGGCACAAACAGTTTCTCTGCACAAAAAAAAAGTCAGGTTCTACTGCTCACGCAATGTGCTGGGAAGTTGTTGTAATGTATGGGAACTTATGCACAACGTACCTGAGGGTTCAACCTACTCAGTTTTCATAACAGCATAGGTTTTCAACTCTTTTCCTCATGTATTCATCCTACACAGATTTGTCTCCCCTTCCCATCTTCCTGTAATGCCTTTTATTTTTTTTAAGTCCATATTTTGCTTAGCCTCAATTTCAGAATTATTTAGAACTGAGTAAATCTTGAGTAAAACTTCCAGAGCCTTAAGTCCCACATTCTTGCTAAGAATTTCTCACTCTTAGAGTCTAACAAAATTATCTTTGAGTAAGAATGCTGCAGCTTGTTAGTCACTAGTTCACCAAAATCTACCACAAAGCTCTATGATTTGGATGGTTTACAAGGGCAAACTGGTTTGCTTTAGAAAAACTTGAGCTAAAAGAGTAATATGATCTTTACTACACAGCTTAAAGGTTTGAAGAGAGGAGCTGTGACAGTGATAGGATCTGCTGTGGCTATCCTACCTTGGTGAAGGGCTAGGCTCTGATGTTCTAGGTTGGTAGTCCTGTAAGCCTGCATTTCTGTACCTCCACTACCCCAATGCGTTCTTCCCTTCTTTCTCTCTCCCTCCTGCACTGTAAACAAATCTGCCCTGAAAGAGAGGAACCTATTTCAAGTCTTGTCTACTGTCCTAATGCTCATGAGCAGCATGAGGAATACTATGGAAGTGAGTGCCAAGTGCTGTGGAAGCAGGGAGAAGGGAAAGGAAGGGAAAGTATCTTTGCAATGCTGGTTCAAACACGTCAGATTGTGTTCTGGGACTGTGCTCTGGCACTTATATGCAAGTACTGCTGGAGATTAACAAGTGTTTAACAAACACTAAAAAGTCTGCCAACCTGTGCACCTGTGGATTAAAAAAAAAATAAAATCTTTGCTACAGGTAAGAGATCGATACCCTCTTCAGGGAGCTCAGAAGTGGAACTCTCCTCTGGCTAATCAAACAGAAAAGAGTCATAAATATATAAATTGAACTGAAAATCTGGTGCATTTATGGAATCTTCTATATTTAAAGTATTACTCTGAAGAAATACTATTACATAACCCAGTGCTGCTATTTAACAAAGAACAAACAAACAAAAAGCCTCCTTCCAAAGCTCACTTCTCTCAAGAAAAATACAAGTTTATGACTGTCCACCTTTCAGGTCAGTTGCCACACATAAGTGTTATTACAGGTCAGTCACAACTGTAATAAAACCAAAACAGGCATGACAGCAACTGGGCCTCAAACCACTTTTGAGAAGGGACTAAACTTGCTTTTTTGCCTCCTGAGTCATTTTAAGGGCTGATTTTTTTATTTTTTTTTTTAAACCTAAACAATTATCTTGATCTGTAGACTGTGAAGACAGGTTGGATTCTGGGTCTCAGGTTTAATTTGTATTGTTACAAATTCAAATGCAAGAATTAGGATGGCTAAAAGGATGTTAAAATCTTGTGAGTTTGTAAAGTTACCATAGCATGTTTCTGAAAGATACAACTGATGATAGTTAACACAATTTCGAAGTTGGAAAATTCCTGAATGAAATACATTAACAATGGGGAAATTGTGGGCTTTTGCTTGCAGTGGAGATCTGTGCCAACACTGGCTGCCTTCACATCTTTCTTTGAAACTTGCTGGTTTTCTACTTGTGTGTCTAGCTCAGCAAAGTGTTGTTTGGGGGTATTTGAGCCAATACAAACACTACTAAAAAAGCAAAGATCAGAAGCAAACAGAGAATTCTGTTCAATCAAATAAAAGATGTTAGAGCAAATATTAGATTTATGGAAAGGATTGTTTCTTTTAAATAAACAGTGTGGAAACTCATATCCAATTCATGGTTTTTGTCAAGTTGCCAGTGCAAGCCCTCAAAGACTTAAAAAAACCCATCATAATGCTAAAGGTATTGTAGCTTCTGGTGTTACAGAAAACAGTTACAGTGACTCCATGAACAGCCAGTATCATCAACTACAAAGCAATGCTTAGGGACTCTTCTGCCTGTCAAGGTTCCTGTGTTTGTCAATATGAAACAGAAATGCTGAGTATTTAAGCCACCTGACAAGTGCAAGGAGATTAACTGACATTGTTTTTGAATGTAAACAGTCCTGATCTGCCAAAAGGAGACAACAAAAGAAATAACTAATATACAGGACTCGATTCATCAGCTGAAAGACCGTTACCTGAAGAGCCTGGGCTTGCAGAGCAGGAGGAATAGCAATTATGTGCTTAGCAGGCTTTCATTGGAGAAGAGTAAGATGGAAGGGTTTTTAGTGAGGTGTGAAGTTGTTCCTAGCTGCCAGTACAGCACAGAGGCTTATAAAAGAAACATTAAGATTTGTTTTGTGTCTGGAACTGTCTCTGTGTAGTATCTTGAGTAGATCAATAAGGCTGGGGTTACAAAAATGACACGTGGTAATCGAGGATGCAAATAAGAGCAATCAAACTGGTAAATGCTGACAAACACAGTTTAGATCAAGTGTGTTCTGACAGGCCTGCAGCAGAAATGCCTTATCAGCAGAAGGCCTGGTAACAGGAAGGTAGAAACAAGTCTACAGCAACTCATACAGGCCATTCCTCTTTCTGTAAGATCAGCAGGAAGATACTGCAAAAAGAGGGAACAAAGACACCAAGCTTGCCTAAAATTTAGAGGGTGAAATAAAAGACTGACCAAAAAATCACATAATTCCTAAAAGGCATAGAAAATGTGTTCAAAATGCTGCTTCTATGCTACCCAAGAGATGTAGTCAGGACTTGACAGATGTCATTCCTTGAACCTTGTGTCATAGAGCAAATGATCCTGGGCTGACTATTTGGACATGCATTTTGGGGTTTTGAATACAGATGTATGAGAGAATGACTGTGACTGAAATAACTTTTCTTTAAATACTGTTTTACCCTTCCTTAAGTCTTTCACTGCATTTTGTAACATTTAATTCCTACACTCGGATCAATGTTGCAATCTGTTTTAGTCAGTCATACTTGCACACCTGGTAGTTTCTTTTAGTAGGAGGTCATTTCAAGTCAACACTTGCATGGTGACTAAACACCTGTCTTTGGAACAGGCCTTTGGGTTTGTGGGATGTTGACACCTTTCTGCTCATGGTAAATGTAACAAGGTGTGGCAGCTGCCTCGAAAAAGGCAAGTCTAGATTTAGCCTTAGCCTTAGCTTCCTTGAGTGATTTGTTCTGTTTTTTCCTCTTATTTCAGGAGGAAGATGCTTCTCCTTCCATAGCAATGTCAAGTCACCTCTATCATTTTGTTAAACTCCTGTCAACAGGCTGTGTTTTCTACCTTTACACACAGATTTTTTTGATGTGTCTTTCTGCAGGAATTACAAATGTTGAATACTGAACTCACTGAGGCAAGAACAGCTTTAATTTTATATCTTACAGTGTATATGGCTGTTAGGAGTGACCAAGTGAAGGAGCAGTTTTCTACTTCTACTTGTCACTCATTTCCATGTCTCCCTTTGTGGTGTTGCTCATACTAGTGTATTAACCATGCAGGGCAGGAATATTTCTGAAAATTAGCAGGCATACTGAGGAAAGTAAGAAGCCATGAAGCAGACATTCTAAAGCCCTTGTTGCAAATTAATCCCATCAGAAAAAGCTTTACCTTGAGCATGAATTAGCAACACCTGGTTCAGAAAGTATGTGTCCACAGAACTAGGTATGAGTCAAGCAAGGAAAACTTGTTTCATCAGCACTGTCACTCACAAATGATCATGAGATGTGATTACACTGGTTCCAAGTACCATTTTTTTCCATTTGTTTTTGTTCATGTGGATGCTCTTCTTCCTCCCTCTCCACAACCAGAGAACCACCAAACAATAGGTACTTCAAAATGAGCGCATAATTCCTGCTAACTGATACTGCTGAAGCACAAAGGTTTATATCCCTTTTGGTTACCTTACTTCACAGCAAGAGGTCATCACGATCGCACAACTCTACATGTAGTAACGTGAGACACACGTACTCCTCCCGCAGCAGGTTGCGTAGTGCCAGCCGAGACCGGAGGCCTCAGCCTAGCCCTACGGGGTACCCTCCCCCCCTGTCCGCTCTGCCTCGCCCGGGCGGGGCGGGGCCCCGCCACATTTACAGGGGTGTGCGGGGCCTGGCGACGGCTGAGGCGGCTGAGGGGCCGCTGAGGGGAAGACGAGTTCCCGCCGCATAGCCTGAGGGGAGACCGCGCGACCCGCCCGCAAAGCTCGCGCCCGCGCTCTCCGCAATCGGCTGGTGACGTCTGCGTGGGCGGGGCGAGCTGCGGGGCGGGCTAGGGGGCGGGGCGGAGCGGGGCGGGCGCTT
Source organism: Ceyx cyanopectus (assembly GCA_013401355.1). Taxonomy (NCBI): domain Eukaryota; kingdom Metazoa; phylum Chordata; class Aves; order Coraciiformes; family Alcedinidae; genus Ceyx; species Ceyx cyanopectus. The sequence goes on along the minus strand of VYZU01045284.1, from coordinate 42,281 downwards.
TTCTGGCCGGCCCGGGCCGTTGGGCTGCACTTTGGCGGCGGCCGCGGTAGCCCCGGCGAAGTGACGCGGCGGTGGCGGCTCCTGGCCCCGGGGTTATGCGCTGGGGTGATGGTCTCGCCGTCCGGCGCTCGGCTTCTCCCGCACTCGGGAGGGAGCCCCTTCCTCGGTCTCCTCCTCCTCCAGCTGCTGCTGCTCTGCCCCGGCGGCGGGTGCTTGCCGCGCCGCCGGCCCGCGGGGCCGCCCGTGGTCCTGGGTAAGAGGCGGGGGGGCGGCGGTGCGTGCGTCTGGCGCCGTGAAGCCCGCTCGAGTCCGCCGCCTCTGCTGCTGCACCCCGGGGTGGGGAGGGAGTCAGCGGGAGGCCTGGGGAGCGCGGAGCTCCTCGCCCCGTCCGGCTGCCGCCGCTGCCCGGGCTCTCCGGGGTCTCTCGCTGAGCGACGCCGCTGCGTGAGCGCCCAGGCTGCCGCGGATAGCGGGAGGGGCCGGCGCTGGGCACGGAGCGGAATCTCCGTACCAATGTCCCTGCCCTGGCAGCCCGGCCCTGGTCCCGGCCCCGCCGACACAGCGGAAAACAGAGGCCTGGGCTGGGTTGGGGGGGTCGGACAGCTCCCCTGGCACAGGGGTACGGGCGCGCTGGGAACGCCTTGGCTGGTCAGATGGTACGGGAGAAACAACGCGCACCGAAATACCTTTCTAGCTTGCTAACTAAAACTCCCTTATCAAATCCTGATTCTATATGAACGTTGTATAAAAGAGGCGGGAGGGGTGACTGATGTCAACAGCAGTCAAACTAAAAGTATCTAACAAATAATAGGCTTTTACACTATAGGCTTCTACACTATATATGCTTTCGATACACAATAGAAAATCAATATTTTTTTTTTACTACCTTCTTATTCCACCTGTTAACATGAAATAGTTTGTAATTAAGGTGTAGAAGGTATTAATAGTTACCAAGTAGCCTTTGTTAGGTGCTGTTTGTATCCATCAATAAGAATTGTAAATAAATTTTAAACATTTATAAGAACTTGTCTACTGAAATTGTAATTATTAAGCATTCCAGTAAGTTAATTAAGTGCATTTGTTGATATTAATGTCAGTAGTCTATCCTGTCAATATACTCAGTAAGCCCTATATTCTTATTAGGCCATTAACCTTGATGATAAAAGGAAAAGAAAAAGTAAGAAAATGAGAAAAATACAGGGAAAAGGATAATCAGTAGTATTCCACTTACATATAATAATTTAGGTTCTGGTGTTGACTTTAATAGTACTGTAGGAAACTTTTGTCCCAAGTAAGAACTTTTTTAAAGCTGCTGGGTATCTTGGGACCATCACATCCAGTGTTCACACAGCTGTGAACAGATGGCTGAACTGAGAGGATGCAGAGTGGGAAGTAGGAACTGCACAAGGATGTCCTAAGAGGCTGGAGTGAAACCGTTACCTCCAGCTGCCAGAGTTCTGCCTGTGAAGGTTGGAAGGAATCTTGCATCCCAACTCTGCTCTGTAAAGCTGGGCTGTAGGAACAGCACTAACTCCAGTGCAGGAGTTTTAGTTGCTGATGCAATATTCAATTCTAGCTATTAAAGAATTAAAGATTTAAAAGCAATGGGGATAAGGGGATGCTAATCCTAGAAGTGTGGTGTTACTACTGATGGATCCGCTGTAAATATGTGTTCCCTCGGGATGCTTTTAAGAACCATGGCTGGTCTATATTCTGTTTTCTTAGATGTTCTGGTAAGTACTGGGTGGATGAGCACGAGTTTATTAGGGAGTGATTTAAAAGGCTTTTTCACTATAGCATTGAATTTTCATCAAATGTTACAAAACCTGCATCTCTATTAGTGTTTGTATTTGTAAAAATTGCTGTTTTCTGCTGCTCAGTCCTGATCTGTCCAGAAAGTGAAGGTTCAAGGGGTTTTAGCATAAATAATATTCCTGGATGGTCTGGATTTTTGAGAAAGTAGGTGCTCTTATTGATATGCTGTTACATATTGTAAAATACCATGTTGTTTGTGATGTATAGGAATGTTTGTTGCTGTAAAAACACCTGCACTAAGAGCTTAGCTTCAATTAGAATTGACATGGGCAGTGAAGGTCAAACAAATAAAGGAGAGGAAGGGGTGACTGTCGGTCACTCCTGGTTCTGTATGAAATGTTCCCATCTTGATTCTAGTTAACTTTTCATGACCTTTTCTCCACCGTTCTTGCCTGTGTGACATGCTAAGATAAGCTTTTCAGGAATTCCTGTGATGAGGATAGTAGAAGGGTTTAGGAGAATCACTTAGGAAGGCATTCTGAGTGCTGGCTTAACACAGGTGTTTGGGAGAGGGGAGAAAAACACATTGCCCTGGAATTGTAAATGCAAAGGGAGATTATACAGGCCTGTAAAAGCCTCAGATGCTTTTGGAGCCCTTACAAGAGAGGGATACAGATCAGGCTGCTGTTTAGAGTCTTCATTCCTCATAGGTGTTTTTTAAAAATATATTTTTATCTGTAGTAAATATAATTGCATGATCAAAGCTTTCACTCTGTTTGAAAGTTAATACTGTTTTGGAGGTAAGTTGGAGTTTATTCTGTGCCTTGATGGCAGGTTGGCCATCTGCTCTTGAGGAATAAAAGGAATCCTGTTTAAAGGCATGTTGCCAATGATAATATTGATCTGAAATGTTTTAGATTAGTGATGGTTGCAGGACCCAGTGTAACTGTCACTCAGATTTTTCATGTAATGACCCTACTTGCAGTTGCAACCTGTGCTTATGCAAGGAATGGAGGAGGAAGTAGAGCAGCAGTTGGCAAATACAGGGTGTTTATAAATGGGTAACTGTTCTCCTCCCCACGTATAAACAATAGTACTGCTTCTAGGAATCTCAAACCTGAAAACAAGTGAGCTGCTTGACTACAGCCTTGTAATTACTGCCAGTAGTTGTGGTGGCAACAGATCCTTGATTTGTAGAGCCCCCTAACTGGCTCAGGTGAAGTGGACGTGTCTGAAACAGCTACACCGATCACATAGGTCATTATTGCTCCCTCAGCTTGCCTTGTGCCTGCTTATTGGCCACTACTGCCTTGCACGAGATGTTTATTATCAGAAAATCAACCAGTTGACAAAGAAGTGATTAATTTTGTAATTGAATTACCTTAATGGCAGATCTGGCACAAGGCATGTGGAGGGTGGCACCACTCCCTTTGGATTAGGTTATTTTTTAAGCTGGTTTTGTGCATCATCAGTGATGCCTTAGCAGAGGAGCTGCTGTAGCTGAAGATCGTGTTTGTCCGTACCCAGGGAGCAGGACCAGGGGCCAAACTGGCACCAAAACACTGCCCTGCAACTTTTCTCTCAGATTTAAAATACCAAAGCATCAAAGGGTATTCATGTAGTAGTACTAGAGAAGAAACAACATGAGGATAAAGTTAAAAACCTTAGAGTCCTAGCTGAAGGCTTGATATCAAAGGTACAATGCTTATTAAAATATAAGGAAATTTTCTTGTAGTTCCTCTCAAGTGTTTTTGGGGAAAAGGTGATTAGTTATGGCACTGAATCACTTTCATGCTTTTTTTTTTTTTTTACGAGTTTCCTATTCAGCCAGGACAATATATTCATACAGGAAAATCTGTAAGAACCAGGATAGGCTACTGAATATCTCTGTTCTACTGACAATATCTACTAGGAAAAAAAACCCCAAAACATTCTGTGCATGTACTTCTGGATATGTTTCATGTTTACATGTACTTATAATATTGTTTTATTGTTTTGGTTTTTTTATTGTTATTTAACATGCTTGTCTTCTAATGTCCACAATAAGAATTTATTTCGTGGCCGTTCTTCCTCCTTCATTTTCTCATCAATAATCACAGTGTATTATCTCATGTCTTGGCAATTTTGGCAGCTGATAACCTGTCCTTATAAGATCAGCAATGGATTCTCTGAACTCTTCACCTTTTAGAGCTGACTCGACGCAATTACTATATCAATGTTCTGATACCTTCTGCAAACAATTTGTTAGGTACTTGGCTAAAGTTTTCTAGAAAGACACCAAAATGAAGTTTGTTAATAATTGATTTACATGCAAAGGAGGTTTGTCTGAATTCCTGCTGACTGCTAATGGAGGTGTGTGTGTTTGTATGGTCAGCTGGCTAGATGTCAAGAGTGATTTAAATGTTTCTGCCTCATGTGATCCACAAGTATCATGTGAGGAACAAGAAAGCAAACATCTAATTTTAAACACAAGCCTTTTCTGTGGCAGTGTCAAATGGAGCCTATGAGCCACTCCAAGACATTCTCCTTAGAGAGCTTTTGTCAGAGTTTAAAATTAATTTTCCAGGTTCATTTTGAAGAAAGGCTAATTTATAGACCTAAAGAGAAGCAGCTTATTTTAGGAAATTATACCAGTTAAAAAGTTACAACAGTTTATATATATATATACATACATACATGTATTTTTACATAAAAAAAAAATTAAGATCCCTTTTTATCTCTTTCCTGAGCAGTACTAAGACAAGTGGCTTTCCGGGGCGTAATTGCTTATTGCCTTCTGGTGGGAACTGTATTGGTCATTAAAACTTAAGAAGAGTGATAGGCAGGAGTATCTATATCCTAAAGCTCTAGTTAATATAAAAATATTACATAATACCTATTATCTTAATATATACTATTGGAAAACCTTGTAAGCTCTGTTAAGCTCTCAAGTGAAATTTGTAAATGTGCCTTCCATAAAGTGTAATCAAAGAAGAACACATCCCAGGAGACCTCCTTGTGTCACAGCAGTTGAGACAAGAAAAGAGCAAAGGATACTATGATCCTGGAAGTGAATTTGACTTACCGATGTATTATCTTTGTGATAAATGCCAATATGATAGAGCTGGTAGATCATAAATTCTGATAGAAACTTCTCCTGAATATTTCATATTTCCAGATGTTTCTGTTCAGAAGGCAATGCAAGTATTGCACAACTGCAAATTAGGGAAGCAAGGGTCCTACTGCTTGAGACCTTTTCCTGGACATCCAGTTTTAACTAGTGCTGATGTTTTTTTGCAGAACTTCACTTGCCAGTTATTTTGTACATTGATGGGGTCAGGCTGCAGGCTTTAAAAAGAAAGAACTTGCTATAATGTTTCCAGCAAAAAGGAGTAGAAGCTACAGATGCTGGGATGAGAGAATGAGGAGAAAAACTGCTTGCAGATTGCTCTGCCTATGGATGCTTTCTGTATAGAGTCTGAAAACAAAGGGGAATATGGTTTTCTACTGCTTCAAATTCCATCACAGAAAATCCAGAAAGATATCTCCTTATCCTGAAGAATTAATCTTCAGTGTGATTTTTTTTAATGTTTAATTTATCAAAAAGCCACTAAGTAGTTCTCTAACCAAAATGTAAATCATTAACACCATTAAATTGTGTGGAGTAAGGGTTGAAGATCTTACATGTTTCTTTATAAACTGAGAAATCAAAACTTGTATTTTGTTCCCTACAGCTTCATTATGAACCCCTTTCAACTTGCAGAATATAGTTCAGAAAATAAAACACAGGTTGTGAGTTAGCAGTTTCACTGTTGATATGGAAACGTAAACCTTGATTTCTTTTTGTTTAACCCCTGCTTTATTATCAAACAGGCATTACACCTGTACATGAGATTTTATTTTTGAACTCCAGTATTGTATCTTGGCCCAGGTGGAACCCGCCCCATATCTTTTTTTTTAGAATTGCATAAAATTCCCAATTTTCAACATGTTCCTTTTGAGTAAAAATTAGCATGTCATGTTTCTCATCTTCAGCTCATGGGAGTATAGCCTCTATCCTCGAGAAGCTTGAGGATAAAAATCTCTTAACTAAAAAACCCTTGTGTCTAATCTAAGATCACTCCCCGAAGTTCAAGTGAGACTTTGTACAGTTTCCTGCTTTCAGCACATTTGTTGATAAACATGTGATTCTAAACTTAGATTTCTTCAGTTGTGATTCTTCCCACGCTGAGCAGGAGTGCTTATGATTGAGTGTTGTCTGGAAGCCTCAGCAAGTTCTTACAACTCTGATATTCCAGATGTTTGTCCAAGTCTTTGAAAGTTATCTTTGCTGGAAGAACTTGATTTTTACCCAAGGAAATTAGATTCTAGGGTAGAACTGAGTGTTACTCCTCTACTTTGTTTTGCATAGAAATGGAAAGCGAAAATCAACCTGTTCTGTTCTTGGCAGGTCTGCTGCTGAAACTGGCTGGCCATGAATGACTGATATAAATAGAATAACATTCTGTTCCTTTTCTAATTAAAAGCACTTGGTATAACATAGGCACGAGACTGTGGAACAAGCTGTTATAGCTTGATAAGCCATAACTAAAAAGTGTTTTGTGAGGCTACAAGACTGAACTTCAGTAAACTCTTTCTAGGGTGTGATGCAATGCTATAATCTCCCCTTACTATGCTTTCCAGTACATCCAAGTCCTTGAAATATAGCCTAAAATAAACTGTGGTCAGCTACTGGGTCTTTCAACATTTCACTTAAGACTACAGAAATAAAAACATACACAGAAAATCTGATGAGTAAGTAGGAGTAGTTAATAAAGAAATCCTGAGGTATAACTTTGGGGAGGGGGGGAAATAACCTGCTGTGGTTGAAGGTTGGAGTGTGGTTGTCCATGGCTGCAGTCTGAAGTTCTGCAGTAAGTTTTTCTCATAGCATACATCCCTTTCTCATGAAGTGTTCCTCTAAAAGAGATTCTCTCTTTCTTTAAGCCATTGCTAAGTATCAGTGTTCTGTACAACTTAAACTATTTTCATTAAATAATTTACTGAAGTGGGAGGGAGAAGCAACTCTAGGGGTAGGCCTGCATTAAAAAAAACTTCAACAGGGACAAGTAAATGTTGCATAGTTATGCCCACAGTAAAAAGGTGTCAGTGTGTAAAGCTGAAAGGGGTGGAGAAACAAGTGCCTAACTACTAAATTCTAATACAGAGAAACTTCTCAGTTGTGGAGTATCTTTGCCTTTCTGGTTCTTGAGGGAAAAACAACTAAAACATAACAATGTACAAATTTTCTCTGGAAACTTGCTGCTGAAATATGTAAGAACATTTTTTTTATAAGCTTAGCTCTTATATAAAAATATTTGTATTCATCTAGTGTTTAAAGTAAAGAAAAATACAACTTCAAAGGCATTTAGCATATGTCTTAAGAGTGTGCTTCAGTGAAGGTGCAAATACAAGACCCTTCCCTCCAAGTACTACTTATGTAATGTTTCAAAAAAACCAAAGATCAAAATTGCTGTTCCATCCATGAATATAAAATGTGAAATGGTATTTGGATTATTATGCTAGCCAACTAAATCTTGTGTAGCAAAAGAGATGAAGTGAAAATTTTAAAACCCCTTTCATTTTAGAGCTGCTTTCACTTTTTTTTCCACTTTTTTTTTAATGTTAGTGCTTGCAGGCAGCTGTTTAAAGAGAACAGAAAGATTTGCACATGCAGCTGCAATATTCTGAAGAACAATTATTTCAGAAAGATTTTGTTTGCACTTCAAAACACAGATGATATTTATAATGTCTGAGACCAGCTGTTTTTCATCCCATGGCCTGATGTGACCTCTGTGTTCCTCTATAGTCTGCTCTTTGACAGTCATGAACTGTTGANTTTTTTAATATCTTTCAGTTCCAGGGGACTTAGGTAATCAGTTGGAAGCGAAGTTAGACAAGCCATCAGTAGTGCATTATCTCTGCTCTAAGAAGACTGACAGTTATTTTACACTCTGGTTGAACTTAGAATTACTTCTGCCTGTCATCATTGACTGCTGGATTGATAATATCAGGTAAGACCAGAAACGTTGCTCTTTGCGGTTATCTCCTTTCCCGAAACTGATGTGCTTTGCACAGAATGGCTCCCTTAAATTTTCCTTTCTAATTCAAGACTGATGAGAGAAATGACTTGGAATATTAGGCACAGTAGCAGGAGGAGTCTGAAGATGTAGCTCTGTTCCTTCTGAGGCAGCTGTTCATCAATGATGAAAAGCAGAGGTTCTCAATTTGCTCCACTTTCCTATGAGTTACCTGGTGTTGGTTTGGGCACTTAGCAAATACTTCTCTAGGCTTGTGTCAAGTTGAATGNTGGCAGGTCTGCTGCTGAAACTGGCTGGCCATGAATGACTGATATAAATAGAATAACATTCTGTTCCTTTTCTAATTAAAAGCACTTGGTATAACATAGGCACGAGACTGTGGAACAAGCTGTTATAGCTTGATAAGCCATAACTAAAAAGTGTTTTGTGAGGCTACAAGACTGAACTTCAGTAAACTCTTTCTAGGGTGTGATGCAATGCTATAATCTCCCCTTACTATGCTTTCCAGTACATCCAAGTCCTTGAAATATAGCCTAAAATAAACTGTGGTCAGCTACTGGGTCTTTCAACATTTCACTTAAGACTACAGAAATAAAAACATACACAGAAAATCTGATGAGTAAGTAGGAGTAGTTAATAAAGAAATCCTGAGGTATAACTTTGGGGAGGGGGGGAAATAACCTGCTGTGGTTGAAGGTTGGAGTGTGGTTGTCCATGGCTGCAGTCTGAAGTTCTGCAGTAAGTTTTTCTCATAGCATACATCCCTTTCTCATGAAGTGTTCCTCTAAAAGAGATTCTCTCTTTCTTTAAGCCATTGCTAAGTATCAGTGTTCTGTACAACTTAAACTATTTTCATTAAATAATTTACTGAAGTGGGAGGGAGAAGCAACTCTAGGGGTAGGCCTGCATTAAAAAAAACTTCAACAGGGACAAGTAAATGTTGCATAGTTATGCCCACAGTAAAAAGGTGTCAGTGTGTAAAGCTGAAAGGGGTGGAGAAACAAGTGCCTAACTACTAAATTCTAANGTTTTCTGCTTTTTTCTGTGATGAGGCAAGGCGGGGGAAGGAGGTACCTTGGGCAGCTCAGAGAGCACACGCAGGAGGAATGTGAGCTTGCATTTGGGCTGGCAGTGTCATGAGCTGAGACATGTGAGAGTCTTCAAGGGCAATCTGAAATTATCTTTCCAGAATTATTTTGGTTTAGAATATTGTCTAATTTAAAGCTTTTGTTCTATCTGCTTCATTAATGTTCTGTAAAAATAATCTCAATGAAAACAATAAATATTTAGCTTGTGCATTTTAAAAATTCTGTATTGGCTTGTTGCTCTCATGTGACCATACCAAGCTGTTGTGTAGTGGTACCTCTGCTTGGACTCTTGCTAGAAGCCTTACAGGTTAGAGAGATCTCTGAGGTGTGAAGATTTGAATATCAATTCAGATTCTAAGACTCCAGGGGTAAAAACTTGCATTCAGAAATGGCAATTGTATTGATATGACTTTAAAAGCAAANAACTATTTTCATTAAATAATTTACTGAAGTGGGAGGGAGAAGCAACTCTAGGGGTAGGCCTGCATTAAAAAAAACTTCAACAGGGACAAGTAAATGTTGCATAGTTATGCCCACAGTAAAAAGGTGTCAGTGTGTAAAGCTGAAAGGGGTGGAGAAACAAGTGCCTAACTACTAAATTCTAATACAGAGAAACTTCTCAGTTGTGGAGTATCTTTGCCTTTCTGGTTCTTGAGGGAAAAACAACTAAAACATAACAATGTACAAATTTTCTCTGGAAACTTGCTGCTGAAATATGTAAGAACATTTTTTTTATAAGCTTAGCTCTTATATAAAAATATTTGTATTCATCTAGTGTTTAAAGTAAAGAAAAATACAACTTCAAAGGCATTTAGCATATGTCTTAAGAGTGTGCTTCAGTGAAGGTGCAAATACAAGACCCTTCCCTCCAAGTACTACTTATGTAATGTTTCAAAAAAACCAAAGATCAAAATTGCTGTTCCATCCATGAATATAAAATGTGAAATGGTATTTGGATTATTATGCTAGCCAACTAAATCTTGTGTAGCAAAAGAGATGAAGTGAAAATTTTAAAACCCCTTTCATTTTAGAGCTGCTTTCACTTTTTTTTCCACTTTTTTTTTAATGTTAGTGCTTGCAGGCAGCTGTTTAAAGAGAACAGAAAGATTTGCACATGCAGCTGCAATATTCTGAAGAACAATTATTTCAGAAAGATTTTGTTTGCACTTCAAAACACAGATGATATTTATAATGTCTGAGACCAGCTGTTTTTCATCCCATGGCCTGATGTGACCTCTGTGTTCCTCTATAGTCTGCTCTTTGACAGTCATGAACTGTTGATCCAAATTTTTTCTACATGGTGGTTCCCAAGCTAATGATTTTTGAAAATCTAAGTTTTTTCAGTGGAAAATGTGCACATAGTACATAGTTGGGTTTTTTTACCAGTTTCAAATCTTAATGTCATATCTTGATGCAGTAATATATACTGCATACATATGAGGGCTACAGTATGAAGATGTGTTTATTATAATGTAAAATGTTATACACTTTAATTTGAAATGTCTTTTTTTTTTTTTTTTTTTATATTTTTTATTTTCCCTGAGCTTTTATTAAATTTGTTTTAAAAAA
>VYZU01045284.1:5633-31294 GCA_013401355.1 Ceyx cyanopectus | reverse complement strand
GAGAGATCTCTGAGGTGTGAAGATTTGAATATCAATTCAGATTCTAAGACTCCAGGGGTAAAAACTTGCATTCAGAAATGGCAATTGTATTGATATGACTTTAAAAGCAAAGAAACCCCCACCAATGATGATAAATACCCACCTGACCCAATTCTCCAGATTTTTCATATCTCATGATTTGAAGAGTATTTAGAAAACACTCAATAACTTTGTGTTTTCTGAAGTACCAATTGTTATTAGTGAAGAAATATCAAGTAGCCCTTTATTCTGGGATGGGTGTTCTAGTTAAACAGAACGAGCTATTTTTATCTTGGAGAATATTTCTGATATCTGATTTGACAGGTATTTTTATCTCCTGCCACATTCTTATGTTCTTGACAAGCTTTGTCCATTAGGTGGCTTGGTGCAAAGTGAAATAGTATAGAACTATATAAGTAGGTTAAGCTGAAGTTCAGCCACAGTTCTGTATGCTCAGTTTTATAGAGAAGTCTCAGATCCTGTACCTAAAGCATTAAACTAATTGAACAACTGTTTGCACTGTATAACCTCTTGCCCATTAGAGTACTCTTATAATACTTGCCTGTTTGTCTGGGGTTTTTTTCTTTTTTTTTTTTTTTTTCCCTCTCCTTCTAGGTAATGGCACTTAAGTTCTTGTTACTGCACTCAGAATGTAAGACCCAAGGTTGTTGAGGGTTGTCATGGGGTAATGTGACACGTTTCACATTTTTCTCTTTTTTTTTCTTTCCCCCCAGGCTGGTCTATAATCGAACAAGTAAAGTGACAGAACCCCCAGATGGAGTGGATATCAGAGTCCCAGGTTTTGGGCAGACATCTTCCTTAGAATTCCTTGACCCGAGTAAAAGGAGCGTTGGTAAGTGCCAGCTGTGTCTGGAGTGCTTTGTCACTAGGAGAATTGTTCTGGTGTGCCTTTATACAACAAGGTGCAGAAATGTGATTTCAAATTACACCAGCCTAAAAGTAGAGACTTTTTTTTTTTTTTTTGTAATAGGGTAGCATATGGCTCACTTAGAATAAATTTTCATTGCTTTGTGTTGTCTGTCAGATTGAGAGAAGATTCTGTTGTTTAACCCTGTACCAAAATTAACTTCTCTGGATGAAACTGGAGTGTAGGTACTTTGAAGATGGACACATAAGAAAAATGAGATAGGTTGAGCAGAAAATTCTGTCGACTGTATCTTGACAAGCAAAGCCAAAATAATCCCACTTAATTTCAGATTGGTTTTGAGTAAGGTATTGTTTGGCCTTAGGAATGAGTTAATGGGCTTGGGAGATAGGGTTCCACACTCTGTACTTCCCTGTCTTTTGTTACTGTCAGAATAATTTATATAGTTATGCTGCAAAAGATATACGCATTGATGTGTTTGCAGGGTTTTTCTTTTAGTGTTTTGTAGAGGTCCTCTTTCAGAAAACACAATCTGGGAAACTCTTGTGAGTTTCTGTTATCTGTGGCTGAAGACTTAAGTAATTTAATAGTCTGTAAGGAACTGAGCTTCACATGCTTCATAGCATGGATTTTTTTTTCTCCAGGGAGTGATCTCCAAAAGAACAGTAATGTGCTTAATGATCTACATCAGATGACTCTAATAACTAGAACAGGGCCATGTTTGAAATGGCCTCTGTTCACTTCAGGGCCTAGATCATAAGCATTCCAGACTAACAAGTGAGGTTTTGAAAACTTAAATATGACTGTGATATTCACAGTATCTTTACACTTAATTTCTGTGGTAATACTTAAATCCCATGTGTCAAAGCCTGTAATGTGCAACATCTTTCAATAATAACATTAGACAGTCTGCAGATATTTCCCTTCTTTGCTATTGCTATTGAAAGCATTATGTTCAGTCACTTAAGTCTTACCTGATGTGAAATCAGTTTTGGGATAGTTTCCAAAGTTTTGTCCTGGGGTACACTGTAAGCACTTGTTTCCAAGAATAAATGTTGAAATTAAGGCCACTTTTTATGTATGTATACTATACCCTACCTGAAGTTAATTTGTAATCCACAAGGGCTAGGACTCTAATGTAGTAATCTGAGGTGTCTTCCTTACAGTTCAAGGGTAAGACACATTTCTGCTGAGGAAAATTTATCTTTTCTGTGTATAGCACATATTTGCTGCCCTGTTTGTTTGATAGATCAGCCAACTAGTAAGAAGTTTTAATAATGGAATTTGCTCACTTTTGGGGGACAGCAAGCATAGCTCATTTATTATGCAGCTTTCTAGACTGTCAAAGATTAAGGCAACGGTTTTAATGCCTGTGTGTATGGTACAGGAGATAACATTTCCAGAACTTATTTGTTTTTGTGATGGTTGCTTCTAATGCTGATCTTTTTACTGTTCTGTTTCTTATTTGATGTCTACAGGCAGTTACTTTTACATGCTAGTGCAGAGTTTAGTAGATTGGGGCTACAAACGTGATGAAGATGTAAGAGGAGCACCGTATGACTGGCGAAAGGCACCAAGTAAATAACATCTTGTTACTTGAACAATTTAACTCAAATAATTATTTGTATCTCTTCTCCCATCCCACCTGTAACATTATAGTTAAAAAAATATTTTTCATTAGCCTTACAACTTAAGTTGTTACAGCTCTACAAAACCACTCGCCCCTTCCACTTAATGCAGAGCTTAGGAATTCCAGTATTCTCAAAACTACCCATGGAATTAATAAATTAACCTTTTAAAGAATTGTCTTGGAAGTTCAGCATTCAGTACTAGTCACTGTAACTATGTAACCATGTGTGTTCACTTCAGATGAGAATGAAGACTATTTTGTGGCCCTTCGCAAGATGATCGAGCTAATGTATGAGCAGTATGGAAGTCCTGTTGTGTTAATTGCCCACAGCATGGGCAATATGTACACCCTCTACTTCCTCAACCATCAGACCCAGGATTGGAAAGACAAGTACATAAAGGATTACGTGTCACTAGGTGCTCCATGGGGAGGAGTGGCTAAAACTCTCCGTGTGCTGGCTTCAGGTAGGTAATTGGAGGGTTTGCAGTATATTTTGTTAGTAGTGTAAGACACTAACTAGACAGTTAACTATAAGACTGGAGAATAAGAGTTTAAGTTACTATGAAGTTAAAAATATTTTGGTTTTCTTTAGAATTGATGGCAAGTTGATGTTTCAAGCCCTGTGACCAGACTGTCATGCTTTATGTTCATAGGAGTGGACTGAATTTCTTTTGCATCCCATAACATGGAGCTTTGGCTCCTCTTGACCTCTCCCAACCTTTTTTTCAGCAGACTGTGTCATCTGCTGTCTGGCCTGGTGTCTTCTATTTCTGTCACTTCTGCCCTCAGCCTGACTGCTCTCTGTTCAGTATTGCAAAGCTAACAAGGACTCCAGAGCATTCGGTAGCTTCCTTTGGTTAAAGAAAATTACTTTGATTACAGCTCCTTGAAGTTAACATTAAGGGAAACTTGGTAGATGTGGTGAAGTGGTGCTCACAGTAAAAAAGCCTGTCAAAAGTTATAACTATAGATCAGGAAAGTGAATCTTTGAGCTCTTGGGTTTAGCATACCTCATGTGCTTAAGACTAAATTAAATAAAGCAGCATAACATATTTCACTAAGTAACTGCAAATGACTCATGGAAAATGTTCACTTACCCCATCATGTGATCCCATAATTATTTCATGTGCTTTGGTAATTAGTTCATGAGGTTTCTGGCTTGTCTTTTTAGCTTGTTTCTGACTTGTTAGCTTTGGACATCACTATCTTCTTCCTAAACAAAGCTGACATAAGAAACTGGACTTGATTAAAATGCAGAACACACAGCAAGCGCCAGCCATGCGTAGACAGATCAAAGAATACTTTGCTTAGCAGAGACATTTGATTGTTAATAGTAGTGCACAGCTCAGTTACTAATTAGAAGACTTAAATGGGATGTTTGTATTGAGTTATACATTGTTAAATCCATTGCAGTGGCGCTGTAAAAATTGATTTGCCTTTTCCCACAGGCTTCATCTGACGAGTTTGCTTGCTAGAGAAATGGCAGGAAGGGAGCAATGTTCATATCCCCTTCATAAAATTCCATACTATGTAAAACTCCAGCCCCAGATTTCTGGATTAAACTTTCATGCTTCCTATGTTTGTTATCCTTTATAATGCATCTCATCCAGAGTGGCTAGCTATAGAAATGCATATTGAATAGTTGAATTTTAACTACAGTGTAATAATCTTTTAATCTCTGTCCTTTGAACTAAACTGTGTTTGTGTTTTGTCAGCTTGAGATGATAGCAGTGTTCCTTAAACCTAGTAGCTTGATCACTCTAATGTGACAGTGCTGTGCCACCTCACTCAAGCATAACCTTGGCCATGCAGTACTTCTGCACTTCAGAGAAAAGTAAAAGATTTGAGAAGTGTTTTGTAACCGTTCAATAGTCAGGTTTTGTGTTTGATTATTCCACTGGAAATAAATTTTGTACACATTCCTTCCATTGTTCAATTCAGAACTTGGGCTTCCTTTGCTGAAAACTGCCACAAAATACTCAGTATCTTAGTGGTGAATGTGCACAGTTAAGTATTTATACCGCACAGTAATGTGAAACATTTTTCAGGATATTCATGATTCTCGCTGTCCTCTTTTGAGTTTCATTTTTATCTGCTTCAGATAAAAATGTCTCCTAAAGATGGCTTTAAAGACTACTCTAGGTCTCCTCACTGAAGCAATAGTGCCACCTTATGGAACTGAAAAATATACTTTGTTATTTCAGGAATAGCAGGTTTGGTTTCAATATATCATTTTTTATGGTGTGGTTGATCTGGATCCCTACATACTGTAACCACCTTGATCTAATAATAATGGAAAACCTGATTTAAAGTTCAGCTGATGAAAGAATTGAGGTGTGTCAGCCACTGTGATAATGGTGACTAGCTGATCAGGCCTATTTTTCTTTACAATAAACTCTGATCTGTCTCAGGGCTGCTTTTTTTAAATTTTTTTTTAATAGTTTGTTTCTAATGATCTCTATATTTATCACTTATTAAACAGCTTCTTATTTTTGTGAAAGTGCAAGAACAATGGTTAAAATATTAAGAAAAATGCATATACATTATAACTTAGCCATGTATTTGAGCCAGTTTTGGATCAAACTGCTAAGAAAACATTATTTTAGGTACCAGAATCATTGTAAAACAAATTACCAGAAGAGCATTTAAAACAAAAGTTACACATTATATATAGACCATTTGCATATATATATATATGATATATACACACACAATAAGCAATGCCTAATAAAAGCTGATGTCTACTTGGCTCATATAGGAAATATTTTCTCCTTCAGAAAGGAGCATATAGGGAAGGCAGCGGTGTTCTTGGTTTGTCAGTCTTTCATCAACTTGTATTTAAATTTCTAAGTTAACAAGTTATTTTGTAGATGTTCATTATAAAGAGAATCATAAATGAGGAAAAGCTTCTCAAATTGTCACTGTAAGTGAAGGGAATAATCTTTTTATTCATGTTATTGCTGTGAGTGATAGTAGCTGCTGTTGTTGAGATTACTGCCTTGTGTATAATGGAATTCCACTTTATTTTTTAAGGTGACAACAACAGAATACCTGTGATCAGTTCACTGAAGATTAGGGACCAGCAGAGATCAGCCGTTTCCACCAATTGGATGCTGCCCTACAACTACACGTGGCCTCCAGAGAAGGTCTTTGTGAGCACTCCTACGGCCAATTACACCCTGCGGGACTACCAGCGCTTCTACAGGGACATCAGTTTTGAGGATGGCTGGCTCATGAGGCAAGACACTGAACCCCTGGTCTACCAGATGACCCCCCCTGGTGTGCGTATACACTGCCTCTATGGTACTGGGGTGGAAACACCAGACTCCTTCCATTACGAAAGCTTTCCTGATAAAGAGCCCAAGGTTCTTTACAGCGACGGGGACGGGACGGTGAACTTGCAGAGTGCCTTGCAGTGTCGGAAGTGGGTGGACAGGCAAAAACATGAAGTGGTGATGCTTGAGCTTTCGGGAAATGAGCATATTCAAATGCTGTCCAATGATACCACAATCTCCTATGTGAAAAAGCTGCTTTTTGATTTGTGATACCTTGTGTTGACAATTCTTTTCCTCACCTGTGATGCCTTCCCTTAAATATGGGAAAATGCCTTTTAATCCCTTAATATTTAGATATTTGATTTATTTATTTTGTGGGGCTTTTTTTTAAGGCCGTGTTCAAGAAGTTGTTTAGTGTCCTAAATGATTGTTTGTCTCTGATTTGTGTTTGATGCTTCATGGTATTTTCACATTCTGTAACTTTGGTCAAACGTGCTTTTTGTGCCTCTGGTGTCGTGTCCAATATTCATACAGACTGATTTGGAGACTGTGCAGCCCCTTGCACATACTGTGTAGGAACATAGATACCTGAGTTCATTTGGGTGGTTTGGAATGGGAGCATTAGGAAGGCTTGCAATTTCAGATGCCCATAAAACAAGGGAATGATGATATTAACAGTTTGGGAAGCTTTTCAAAGGGCCTTACATAAGGTTCCCAGTACCTTAGTTTGTAAATGTGTTTTATCTCCTAGGTAAGATAAAGAGGAGATCTGTGTGGTACTGTTACTACCTTTGTCATAAGCCAGCATTTCATTTTTTACAGCTTTTGAGGAAAAGACAGATGTGGGAATTACCTGAAGCTTCTTATTAGGTACCTTTTTGGTTGGGTGTGGTGGTTGTTTTGCTCGTTTGTTTGTTTTTCAAAGAAGAAATAGTTTTCTTAACTTCTAGAATCTGATTACATACCATCTGGAGTCAGAGGAATTCTTACTTTGTGCTTTATTTATCAATGAGGGAGAGAATAGCTAAACACTGGTGAGTGCTTGCAATAACCATAGCTGTGTGGAGTAGCACAGAAATTAAAGCTAGTTGGATGCTGGCAAACAATCCATACAGGGCAGAATTACATTTCTAGGTAAAACATGATCTCCTCTGGTGGAAATGGTAATGGATGGTGGGCATTAATTCAAAAAGAGACGTGAGCTTCCTGAAGTGGGGTGGGGAAGGGAAACCAGTATAATATAGTATATTAACCTTGTTCTCAGTCAGTACTTAAGCTCTGATCCAGATACAGCCCAAGTAGTGACTGGATCAACACTGCATCCTGCTGAAAAGAAACTTTAAGGCTAAAATTAATTTCTCATAGATTACAAGTTTCATTTTTGCTGTTTCAAGAAGCTGGGATACACTGTTCCTTAAATGTTTCCTTAAATTGCCAAACATGCATCTCTGTGAATTTCCTACAGTATTATTTTACTCAGTGTATCAAAACAGAATTTAAACTCTAATCTCCACAGAAATGATAGTGTAAAGGCCATCAGATTTACAACCTTGAGTACAGAAGTTCTGTTGGAGAAATAGTTTCACTCAAAGATTCTCTTTGGCTTGCTTTAAAACCAGTCACCCAGCTAAGACTGCACTTAGTTTTCTGAAGACACCATCTTGAATGCTTTCAAAATGCTAGGTCCTCCTAGAAAAAACAGTTTTAAGAGTTTCAGAAACTCCTCAGAACTACTGAGGATTCATTACTTAAGTCATCTAAAAGGTAGCATTTAACTGTTTTGGCAGCATGCATAAAATATTTGCTGCTATTAAATGTATCAGTAAAATTTGTTGAAAGGACAGGCTTGAACTCTCAGTACTATAGAATGCAAACCTTTTGGCACAGGAGGTAGGTTTAAGGCATTAATTTTTAATTCAGAAATTACTTGGATATCCACAACTTGAACTAGGGTCATGGATAAGCTTAAAGACCTTCCTAGGTTTTAACCTCCTTATGTATATTCATTTTGTCCTTTAATTTTTCTTATTACCTGTGTTGAGGGAGAGTACACATTATCCTGACTTTTAAAATGGAATGTTTATTTTGTCTTCAGATGCCCATGAACCTGCGGTTCAGCAGCAATATTGCCTAGACTGTTTCAGAGTAAGTACTGATTTGCCCCAAACCAAAAACAAAACCACAAGCAGCCAACTGCAAAACAACCAAAACCCACAATCAACTCCCCAAAAACAACAACGACAAAAAAAACACCCCTCAAACCACAACAACAGAAAACCCACAAAAATGTCCTTTATCAATTGTTCTATTTTATGTAGGGCTGTCAGCTGGATACACTTTGGGCTTGTGTTCCAAGACTGCTCAGAGATGGTGATAAACTCCTCCTGTGGTCTGACTCACTGTTTGAATAAGTTGCTGTTACTAGTTTACAACAAAGAAATTACAGAAAACAGCTTCTCCTAGTCTGTATTTCTTGCTGAAGTAGAATGCCTGCTAGTAAGCACTGGCACGAGTGGAGCTGGAGGCTGTATTGCAGGATGCCAGCATGGGCATCAAGGGCTGAAAAAATGAGAACATCAGTGAATAGTTATTAACCTGAGCTGGAGAATGTTTCTGAGCTTCATTTAGATCCTTACCCATTAATTGGTGGCACTTCTGGTCTTATACTGAGTTTACCTGTAGGGTTTTTTGTGATTTGAAGTTCCAGAATAATGTGATTCTGAAAGCTGTTTGTTCTTTTCATTTACTACTTTCTAAATACTACTTCTTGTGCCCCAAAAGAAAGATACAAAATCTCTTGTTCTTTTCTAACTTTGGCATCCTAGTACTGCATTTCTGAGATCAGTTGGCTGTTTCTTTTAACCTAAAGATCTGTAAATCAGCTTCCCATTAGCAGATAAGCCCTAGAATGCCTCTCTTTAAGTGAATTTGTTAACCTGATGAAATTAAGCTGAAAGCTTTGTTGTTGCTTTTATATTATTTGGCACTATACAGCCTTGTTGTGCAAGGATGTGCATACCTGGGTTCCAACTGCTGTGTAAGAGCAAGCACAGTGCTTCTGGTGAAATTCTGATGGGATGTCATGGTTCTGTGGGCAATAGTCTAAGGTTTATGGCCAAAAGTTGTGGTTTTTCTACTAAATCATATTCATCCCTTTAATTTTCATTATCTTGCATATTAGGATTGAGTTCTCATTGGAAAGTGAAGGCAGCATGTAAACTACATTATTCTGGTTGTTGGAACTGAACCACTCTACTCAGTGTGTTGAAGTGCTTACTCACTACAGCATGTTCCTTTGCAAGGCAAGAGTATTTAGAATTACTGCTAAAGACCTGCTTGAGCCATGTGCACTTGAGCATTTTAACCTTGTGGGGAGAGAGGTCTGAAGTAAGAAATCTTTAGGACAGGAGGATGTGGCACTTCCTTCAGAGTAACAACTCAGGTGCTTTGCCACACTGCACAGTTGAAATAGTTGAATTTATTGACATATCTTTGTTACACCTAGCACACACTGATCATATCTCTTTCCATAGTTTTAGTTGGTTTTATTCTTTCTGGATAGTTTCAGAAACCAAAAATAGACTTGAGGACCAAATGTTTCTTATTTTTGACAAAATGTATAGAAAATGCTGAAGAAGCTTTCAGCTGTCATTGTTATACTTCTGAAGAGGTTCAGAGTCACCATGTGATTCTGTTTAAAAACAGAAGGCTTCAATAACTAGCAATAATTGCAAAGGACTTACAGACCAAAGGAAGGAATGTTTGGTATTAAGGTAGTTCTTGGAGCACAGTGTGTTCAAGGCCCTCTTAAATTCAGGGAATGCTTGGCAATGACTTTGCTGCTCTACACTGAACAGTATTTTATATAGAACATATTCTGAGACCTAGCATTTTATATGCTCTTTGTGTATGAATGTGTTCAATAGATTTTGAATATTTTATTGTCAAACTTTGATAACATAATAAAGTTGATCTAATACAGTTTGTCTCCTGGTGTGAATAATGTATTGTCTCACTGTTCAAATGGGATGTCAACGTAGTGCTGTTTTTCTTCTCCACAGATTATCTCCTTTTCTCACAGTAATTGCTTCTTGGTTCATCTTCCAAATGTACCTATTGTATTATGGAGTACATTTGGAATTCTTTGTTAATTGTTCTTGAATTTATGGAGAAGTGGGTCTGAGATTACTAAATTTCTTCTGTTTGCTTTTTTCTTGCTTATGTTATCTGAAGGAAAAAAAGGCCTTGAGATACTGCAGGCTTCTGTTCAGATAATTTTGAAATTGATCCTGAAGTCTCCGTGGCTTGAAGTGGCCTTTGGACTGCTGGTTTCCAAGCTGATCCATAAACCCATGCACACTGACCATCCAGTTTTGTGGTTGTATGAAACAATCTTTTTCCTATTAACAGCACATTTTTGTCTCTGAAGAAACTTCAATAGTAGGCAATGATTCTATAAGGCAAAAAGCCCTGGAAGTCACCTCCCTTATCAAAGTAACCTGAAAGTCCCTTGGGCAGGTCCTGTGGCTGCTGGCCCAGAGTGCAAATGATCGCTTAGAACTCTTGAGAGAGAAGAAAAACTGATGAGGCTGAAACTTGCCTTCTGGGGGTGTTTTTCTACATGATCCAGACTGTAATACAAGATGAGTGTTGGTGACTGCTGCTCTTTTCGTGCCCTAGTTCCCCCAGTTGGACATCTTGTCCCAGTACAGTTCTTGTTCATGCTTTCCTCAGGGTTCATTGACCCCACAGGACTGCAGGAGAAAGGACAGAGTGGATACCTTCCAGCTCCTTATTAAAATAGGAAAGTCTGCACTAAAGCACTGTGCCAGTTCTCAGAAGAAGCTGGGAAGGCTGAGAGCACAGGGAAGGGAGGACAGAATAATGATAAGTGATGCCAAGCTGTGGGAAAGACTGCCTGGGGTCCTGTGTAAGGCCAGAACACTGGTGATAGCTCAGGCTGGGCATCTTTCTAATAACACAGTTATAGTTGCATATCACTTGATGCTCTTTTGCTCTGCTCTCTTGAATGCTTACTTTAATGATGGGATTTATGGTTTTGAGACATTGTTTATTTTCTCTTTTGCTTGAATTACAGTTTTCCTCCAAACTTCTAGCTTAATTTTCTTTGGTTTAAGACTAACTTTGTGGTCATTCTGATCAACAAATAAGAGTTAAGGGGAATGTTTACTTCCCAAACCAGCATGCTTCAGACAAAAGCAATGTAAGGAGCCCTAGAAATCCAAGATTTGCAATGTTTTGTTCAAAATATTGATGTTGTCTTAATGTTTTGTCTATACTGATGTTACTTGTCAACTTCTTGTTCTAAACCTTGCAGTATCTGAGTAGAATATTCAAAACTTTTTATTCGCATGTAACAATCACTAATTTTGTGTGAACTAATTTAGCAAGGTACCTTTATTTCAGGTATTAGGGTTTAGGTGGAAAGTAGTTGAAGTTGCTTCCAATTCTGCTGCAGCTAGAGGGAGTATTAGTGATCTCATAGTAGTAATTCTAGCACTCTTGCAGGTTCTGTTAAGGTTGTTAGCAGCTGAAGCACATTTTACCACTTACTGCTTGCACCTCCTCAGCATTTAAAGTTGCTTGATGTGGATCAGTGTCACTTGGCTAACAATCTTGGCCTGTCTGCTGCCAGCTTTGGCTCTGGCTTCGCGGTGCAACGAGCACAGCATCCACTAGAGGGAGGAGTAGCTTCGCAAAGGCTCCGCGGGGCGTCCTGGCCAGGAACGGCAAAGCTCGGGCACGGCACCGAAGGGGAAGAAGGAAATAAAACATTTCCCGGCAGGGTGGTGTCAAGAAAAGTTATTTACCTGACTATAGTCCAATGTATTTTAATTACAAATATGCGGCACTGCCCATCTACTTCAATCTGCACATTTGCCAGTAGTCAGGAGTAAAGTAGAAGTAGGCAGGATGCTCTGTAATACTGGAGGAGCTACATTAAACTTGAAGTGCCTCCTGTCCTGCAGAAATCTCTTTCCTACACTGAAACAAAACATCAGTTCCCGAGGAATTGAATGAAGGGGATTAACACCTAATTTGTTCTGATGCCATTTATTCCAAGACGCATCTTGGATGTGAGCCATATTCAATATTTCTTTCCCAAACCCTGAGGGTTTCATGTATTTGTGCAGACATGTCTTTTATACTGCTAGACATCTCCAGCAGGCAGTAGCATTAGAGACTTGTGAACCTCAGATAATCCAAAGGCATTAATACAGTTACATGTTTCAGATCTCCTATAGGTACTTCTTAAAATGTGTATTTGAGAAGCTACAGGTGTCTGGAGAGTGCTGTTAAATCTACAATGACTGTGATGCTGTATTGTGAGGCTGTATTTTTCTTATGTAGCTGGAGGTGAAAGATGGGAACCTTAATGAATATACAAGTAATTGGGCTTTTTAGTTCTGATTCATTTTCTTCCCCAAAACACTGAATAGTCTGTTTTATGGCTTGGCTGTACAGGTGGGCTGGATGAATAGTGATATGAATGATCTTCACAAACCTGACAAGAATGATGAGTTGAATGGCTTGTGTTGATCTAACACATACCTCTATGATCTATCTAAAATATGCAGTAGAGGGCAGTAGTATGTAAGTTACAGAGGGTTTCTGGTAATGTTGAATGGCATCTATGTTAATTTTACCTGAGATATGCAGGGTTATAGGGAAATAAGTTTGGTATCCACAAAACATTTCCTATCCTGAAGCAATTGTCCAGATGCGACTCCTGCTTTTGGAGGAACTTTAAATAGCACAGCAAATATTTTCTATTTATCATAAAAAGTAAGAAACCTCACTTTTATTCAAACTTTAAGTAAAAGAGTGAGGCATGAATTATATATCCACTCCCCTTTACATATTCAGATGAAACCACAAATTGTATATTGTTGTCAGAAGTCTGAGCACTTGTGGCTGTGCACCAACAATGAAGTATGCACCTGTTGTTGAATTTCCCAGGTCTGTAAGCTGTTGTTCAGATAACCACTGACACCACTGACTCACACCTAGTAGCCTTTCTGGGGAGGCAGAATGACTGACCAAGCTGCAATTGCATGTAAAATGAAAAATGTCACCGTATGTGAGTAAAATGTAAGTATCCACAGAGTCATCAAGGCAGATGGTAAATTCAGCTGCATGAAAATACTGTGCCTACAGGCTGAGTATTCTCATCTCTATTATTATTTTTGAAACCGTGCTGTGTCTTGAGGTAGTCAAAGGAGGATTCTGGTATAGAGCTAAGCAGTTTGATTAAGATGAGTCAGGAACACTGCTGTCTTAGTTGTGCTAGCAGATTCTTTGTACTTGTATAAAAAAAGGCAAATAGAAATAAGAAATCTCACTAAATACTTAAACTATCATGACCAGAGCAGACTAAAGATGATAGAGTCTGAAAACAGATCTGGGAGACATGGATGGCAAGGAGGAGCAATAAGGGGACCCTATGTACTCTCATAGACAAAACCAAAACATGGATTAGTCACCCCTGCTTTACACACTTCAGGTATGTGGAAGGATCTTTGGAAGGTGAAGACAACGCACCTTTTAATTTTTCATCTACTGTAATTATTGCAGTATGTGTCACTCTGCATTTTCTATGTTGCTGTTGTGTCTGTTTGCACTATTATGCCTGACTGTAATACAATGAACAAAACCAACTAAAATATAATATAGATAAAACAAACAAAACCCATCCCATTAAACATCCTTAGTCTTGTTTTGGTTCCTAATCCATTGACTCAAGCACTTTCCTCCCTCCTTTCAATTCAAGCCATTTCACACTGATTCTTGTCACTGAGCCCAAGCTTCTCCCCCTCCCCACCTGCTTACATGGTTAGCAAAATTTTAGCACCTTAAGCTCAAATAAACCACCTAAAGCTAAACACTGCATGAAAATCTTTCCCACAGAAGCAAATTTATAACAATTAAATGTTATGCACAGTTTCTTTTTGGATAGAGACCAAATGCTTCAATAATAGCAAATGAAGTTAAAGAATCCTGTGCTTTCTTAGCAGGAATGCCTATGCAAAGACAGAATTTAGCTCAGAGCTTAAGGGTGACAGGAAATCAGAAAAGAACTGAAATGTCAGAAAGGCAGCAGGAGGAAGGGGGAGGCTGGGCTGGTAGAATGATGTCTGTCAAGCTACCTTGCATTTTTATTTGCTTTGAAAATATACTTAATTGCAGAAGGAAACATCTGACTCTGCAGGAGGGGAGTAAAAACATTTCTAGCTGGAAATGTTTTTCCTGCTAGGTCAGTGGTGTCTGACCATCCTACAGCAGAATCTGCTCAGCAAGTGCTAATTGAAAGCTCTCTGGGCTCTCAACTAGAGAGCCCTGGCCAGCAGATGACTTCTCAGGGATTGCTGAAAGGTAAAGACTGCAGCTCTCTGGGAATCCTGAAGCTATCCATTTCACAAGATCCTTATATAGATCATATGTCTTAAGAGAATGTTTCCTGTGAGAAGCAGCAAAAAAATCTGGATTTACATTAAGAACCTTAAGACATAATGTTTGTTACAAGTTACAAGCCCTGAACTGTGTGTGATTTCCACATTTCAGAGACCTCTAGTATTCCTGGTGGCTAACTTGCCTGTCCCTAGTCTCAGATTCCTAGCTAAGGAAGTGACACTCACAGAAGAGCCAAATGCCTCAGTGTATTTTGCCAATTTTTTTCATGTCTTCCATTTTTAAGAACACAGACCACAGTCTGTTTAACCTCCCAGTTCAGACCAGCTTGTGCAGTTCAAAGTCATCATGTTATTCCTCATTCATTTGCCTTTGCTATTCACTTTCTGAAGCTGATCACTGATCTAGTGCCACTGAGTACATCTGAGAAAAGGAACCATCCTCCACAGTCGTATGCATTGGCTGAAAAAGGAGTGTCTCCCGCTTTAAATAAGTTGTATTTTCAGCAGCTCAGCAGTAGGATAAAATATAAGTTCTATCACATGTATTTTATATGCTTATTCTCAACCTAGAAGGATTCAATCTGAAAAGTAAAATTTATCTTTTCAGGATTACAGCCTGCAGAGTTTAGGTGAGGAAACAGTTTGATCCACAGCAAAAGTTAGAGATAGTTTTACCTAACACAGTTCTATGAAAAATCAGATGTCCAACTATGACAAAGTAGTAGTGATACGTTAGTTTTTTCAAAAGCATAGAACAGCCAATTGCATAAGAAACACTCTTGCTATGATTGTCCCCACCCAGCCCTTGTTTGTTAGATTAAAAATGTATTTAGTTTTTCAGCCTGATATAGTTTTTGTAATATTTTTTAAGGTTTAACTCAACCATATTCCTGTACAATAATCAGCCAGAATTTAGGATGAAAGATTTGTTCTACATGAAGAAATTACCTTAGACTTATGTGGGGCTGTTCTTAGGAATACTTATTTAGCATCAGGCCCTTACAGAATCAAGAGAGGTTAATGGATTAGAATAAGGTAATATGTGCTTGTTCTTTTCAGAAAGGTTCTTGTATAAGTATACAAGTATATGTTCACTTAGTATTTTATTTTTTTTTCAGAGAAGTGGCAGGTTGAAAACAGGAAATGTTATTTTATCTCCTGCCATTGGTCAAGTTTTAATAAATGGTGAGAATTGTAGTATTCACACCTGACCTATAAGGCAGAATATTGACTGAGGCAGCCTGAAGTATGCATGTCATTGATGGCTGATGAGACTTGTTACCAGCTTTTACTGCTGTTAATTCCCTGATGTTGACTTCTGTCATCTTTACTTTATTACTGTTAATGAAGTAGTTGCAGGGAAATCCCTGTTCTCTCCTAAGCTCTGTGTGCATCATCCAGTGCACATTTAACTTCACTGGCCAGCATCCTTTGCAATGCCCTTGTTTCAAGATGCAGCAGCTAGTTTTTCCATCCTTGCCACACCCCCACCTTTCTCCACATTACTGACTGCTCAGAGCTGGGGCAAAACTTGTCTCAGTAACAGTTAAAAATGATGAAAGGCCAAATAATTCCAAATGGAATTAACAGGTAATTTTCAACCCACTGCATGTGTAGTTTGGGACACAGCTATAATACTCATTAACTTTTCTAAATGAGGGCCCCTGTTTCAAAGGGAGTGTGGGAAGCTCTGCACAAATGCAGTCAGTAGGAATTTGTGTGCTAACCTCCCACATTGCATTAAAATGTCCTGCACCACAGGAGGTGGTATGTAGGAGTGGGTGGGCAAACTTCAGAACAGAGGAAGGTACTGAATCACATGAAAAATTCTCCTTGCTCTTTATTTATGTATTCAATGACTTGTTCCAGTTTTTACCTCCTAAGCACTCTTACTTCACTGGGTTATTTCAGTGCTGAATAGAAGTGCTACATTCTTGATGCAAACCTGTCTTTACTCCCACTTCCCCTTAAATTTAACAAGCAAAATTTCAGTGAAAGATGAACCAACTCCCAAAGCAAGTTCCAAACCAAGCTTTCAGTTGTCACTATCCAGGATTCACAAATATGTACAATTTTGCTGCTATTGAATTTAAAGACATTCATATTTTATGGTAGACCAATCACATAAAACAGGAGAGATAACCAAGAGCATGAAGAGCTTGTGTATTTTACAGACAGAAATGAGAAAGGCCAATCCTGAAAATGTCATTAAAAGTGGGAAAAGGGACATGGCTTTTTTTTTTTGTGTATTAAAAACAGCTGTAGCTGGAGTTGGAAAACCTCTAGTTCAGACGGACAGGTATGAAACATGAGCACTAGAGTAGGGTGAGTTTAGAGGTGGTAACAATAACTTTGATTCTATCAGGGAGTTTTTCCTATGGAATGCAGTGCAGAGCTTTAAAAATTACACCTTTCTCAGAAAAGCAGCAACAAGTTATCTGCAGTAATGGTTGAAAAAGACTGGCCCATGCAAGCAGCATTATTGCAGCCACTTTTGCCTACTTGCTCCAGCTAATTGCTATTCATATTGATGTATAATGTAANAGCAGCTCAGCAGTAGGATAAAATATAAGTTCTATCACATGTATTTTATATGCTTATTCTCAACCTAGAAGGATTCAATCTGAAAAGTAAAATTTATCTTTTCAGGATTACAGCCTGCAGAGTTTAGGTGAGGAAACAGTTTGATCCACAGCAAAAGTTAGAGATAGTTTTACCTAACACAGTTCTATGAAAAATCAGATGTCCAACTATGACAAAGTAGTAGTGATACGTTAGTTTTTTCAAAAGCATAGAACAGCCAATTGCATAAGAAACACTCTTGCTATGATTGTCCCCACCCAGCCCTTGTTTGTTAGATTAAAAATGTATTTAGTTTTTCAGCCTGATATAGTTTTTGTAATATTTTTTAAGGTTTAACTCAACCATATTCCTGTACAATAATCAGCCAGAATTTAGGATGAAAGATTTGTTCTACATGAAGAAATTACCTTAGACTTATGTGGGGCTGTTCTTAGGAATACTTATTTAGCATCAGGCCCTTACAGAATCAAGAGAGGTTAATGGATTAGAATAAGGTAATATGTGCTTGTTCTTTTCAGAAAGGTTCTTGTATAAGTATACAAGTATATGTTCACTTAGTATTTTATTTTTTTTTCAGAGAAGTGGCAGGTTGAAAACAGGAAATGTTATTTTATCTCCTGCCATTGGTCAAGTTTTAATAAATGGTGAGAATTGTAGTATTCACACCTGACCTATAAGGCAGAATATTGACTGAGGCAGCCTGAAGTATGCATGTCATTGATGGCTGATGAGACTTGTTACCAGCTTTTACTGCTGTTAATTCCCTGATGTTGACTTCTGTCATCTTTACTTTATTACTGTTAATGAAGTAGTTGCAGGGAAATCCCTGTTCTCTCCTAAGCTCTGTGTGCATCATCCAGTGCACATTTAACTTCACTGGCCAGCATCCTTTGCAATGCCCTTGTTTCAAGATGCAGCAGCTAGTTTTTCCATCCTTGCCACACCCCCACCTTTCTCCACATTACTGACTGCTCAGAGCTGGGGCAAAACTTGTC
The DNA here is from genome assembly GCA_013401355.1 of Ceyx cyanopectus. Taxonomy (NCBI): domain Eukaryota; kingdom Metazoa; phylum Chordata; class Aves; order Coraciiformes; family Alcedinidae; genus Ceyx; species Ceyx cyanopectus. The sequence goes on along the minus strand of VYZU01045284.1, from coordinate 13,475 downwards.
TCAGTAACAGTTAAAAATGATGAAAGGCCAAATAATTCCAAATGGAATTAACAGGTAATTTTCAACCCACTGCATGTGTAGTTTGGGACACAGCTATAATACTCATTAACTTTTCTAAATGAGGGCCCCTGTTTCAAAGGGAGTGTGGGAAGCTCTGCACAAATGCAGTCAGTAGGAATTTGTGTGCTAACCTCCCACATTGCATTAAAATGTCCTGCACCACAGGAGGTGGTATGTAGGAGTGGGTGGGCAAACTTCAGAACAGAGGAAGGTACTGAATCACATGAAAAATTCTCCTTGCTCTTTATTTATGTATTCAATGACTTGTTCCAGTTTTTACCTCCTAAGCACTCTTACTTCACTGGGTTATTTCAGTGCTGAATAGAAGTGCTACATTCTTGATGCAAACCTGTCTTTACTCCCACTTCCCCTTAAATTTAACAAGCAAAATTTCAGTGAAAGATGAACCAACTCCCAAAGCAAGTTCCAAACCAAGCTTTCAGTTGTCACTATCCAGGATTCACAAATATGTACAATTTTGCTGCTATTGAATTTAAAGACATTCATATTTTATGGTAGACCAATCACATAAAACAGGAGAGATAACCAAGAGCATGAAGAGCTTGTGTATTTTACAGACAGAAATGAGAAAGGCCAATCCTGAAAATGTCATTAAAAGTGGGAAAAGGGACATGGCTTTTTTTTTTTGTGTATTAAAAACAGCTGTAGCTGGAGTTGGAAAACCTCTAGTTCAGACGGACAGGTATGAAACATGAGCACTAGAGTAGGGTGAGTTTAGAGGTGGTAACAATAACTTTGATTCTATCAGGGAGTTTTTCCTATGGAATGCAGTGCAGAGCTTTAAAAATTACACCTTTCTCAGAAAAGCAGCAACAAGTTATCTGCAGTAATGGTTGAAAAAGACTGGCCCATGCAAGCAGCATTATTGCAGCCACTTTTGCCTACTTGCTCCAGCTAATTGCTATTCATATTGATGTATAATGTAATTCATATAGCACATAAATATTGTAATAAAAGCTTTCAGTCAATAAGGCAAGAAATGCAACTTTGCTTCTTAGCTTGTAGAGGTGGTAGAACTGCCCCAGAGCTGGCAAGTGAGTTGTTTGTTGGTTAGAAAGCCATCCTAACACAATAGCAGTGTTTGAATACTACGACTGCACAGCTCTAAAGGGAAGATGGATGGATGCCTATGGATTCCAGAGCAACAAAAGCATCAGGGCTGCCTGTTTGGAGAGGTGGCATTTACACCACTGACCACTGATTGCACCTTTAAGCAGTCACAATTGATTCCATATTTTTGTGCTCATCCTTTGACACAAAATTCCAACCCAAGATTTCTACATTTAGAAGTCCCCTTATCTTTCTGACAATTCTGTTCAGTGAGTTGGATGTGCACTGAAATAACAGGCCAAGGATAGAGGAAAGCATGTCTTAGAATTTGCTATGAAATTCTCTATTTCTGGTAATGAGCAAAACTACTGCCTGAAAGAACTACATTTATTCCAGCAACTTAGTAGATGGTATTTTAAAATTAGCTTGTGGCTTCCAAGTGAAGTTCTAGAATGGCAGGGTTTCATTATAGAGGTTTCCAAAACTAGCAGTTACCCTCTTAATGAGCCTTTGATGCTATTGTTTATATTTATTATTAGATTTAGAGGGGAGACTCAAATTAGTTCAAATACAGTTGGGTGCATGTGTGCTGGCTGAAGCAGTCAACTGCTCTGAATGTGGAGTCAGACACAGTTGCCTTTTGAGAAAGATTATTGACCAGAAGAATTGCCACCTTGAAATCTCCAAAGCAAATGAGAATGCTGCTACTTTTCATATATTCATATATGTTATGCATTTTAAAAATACTATTATCCTTTTAAATCAAGCTGTCAGCTCAACAGTAGTTTAGGTTAGCTGGGATTTTAGGGAGGAAGGTGGTGTCTTTACTAGGATAACCACTCACTGAGTTACTTAGCCCAGGGAGGAAAGTAGCTAAGGTTTTATTCTTTATTTTAGAATTGTTAGAACCAGATATAAGAGCCCATGAGGTGAAGGAAACTTGCCCTGTACCCACTGGCTAACTCCAAGTAATGGGGAACAATAAAGCACCAACTACACACAAAACTACAATATAGAAAAGACTGGCTGAGGAATTCCTGATGTTTTTTTTCTATGTTGCTAATAGTAAGCAGTGTGCTTGACTCTTCACAAATAAATCCAGAGAGGTTACAAAGAGAGAAATATATATCCACCTGAAAGTTGATCTGACAATAACCTGATTTTCTTTTTGTATTCTGTAGTTTTATTTATAAACACACTGTAGGCAAGTTTGAAAAAAAATCAAAAATATCAGAAGGAAAAAAAAAAGGTTCATTGCTAGAAAATTTTTAAAGGAGAAATAAAATAGACACATGCTGTAAAAAATGACAATGCATATCACAGATCTTAGACTTCATACTTGTCACCCAGCTAAAGCAGCATGTTAGTATCTAGTGGTCTCCATTGCCATAGCAACACATGCTTATCAGATCAGGGGTGATTTGAAGCAGGCACCTTCCTGCAGAAACAATCTGCTAACCCTTAAATATGCATCTCTAGAATTCAGGATAATTTTCCTGTGGTTTCTTTGAGAAAGGTAACATTTTTATACAGTACAAGGTATACAACTCAATCTGCCTGATCTGAATCTGTGCAACTTGCTCTTTACTAAACCAAAGTTCTGAGGTATGTAATGCAGCTTGACAGAGAAGTAGATGATACAGGCTACAAGGTTTTCATGTAGGAAATTATAAATGAAAAGAATCAGATTTGTATGTCTATTTAATATTTATAAAATAGTACACAAACACTTGCTATCATCCTATTCCCTCTGGAGTCAACAGAGATCCCTCCCACCTTTCTGTCATCAGGCAAAAAAGTTCATTCCTTTTGATCTGCCTCAGTCACAAGACACCCAAGAAGCTTTATCATCACATAAAACTGGATTAAGTGAGGGAGGGTTACAGAGTTAAGTAATTTCTGCAAGTTTACATAAAAAGTTGTCATGACAAATACTGCTTTGCAGTTTTGGATCAGTTATTATTATTATCATTATCATCATCATCATCACATATGCTACCATTTATATTTTCATCACTGCCTAATTAAAGGAAGGGGGGTTAAAAAAAGCAATACAAACACACAAACAATGCTGCACACTTTACCTGGTTCCAGGAATTCATCATGCACATGACTAAGCCTGGTTTCCACTGTGGTTTAGAACCTTGGCTTGTTTTTCATCAATCAAGTGCTGCTACATTCAAAAATGTACACAGACTGAAATGTTAATGTCCCTAGAAACTGATGACTGGAAAAAGCTGAAGACTAACCACAAGTTACACTGAATGCTGCATTATTCATGCTTTTTGGTTTTACTTTTTTTCTACCAAAGTTGGATAGACTCCCTTAGTGCAGAGCAAATAAAAGAGATTTCCATGGAAATGTTGCCTCAGACATACAACTGTATCTTGGAGAACTGCTAGAAACAGCTGAGATGCTCTGTATTGGTAAATTCCTCATCAGGCTGGCTCCTTTATTTCTAATAATTTATATAGTCATGAAAGACTATCCCTTTGCTTGATGCAGTTTGAAAGACAGTGCAGACAGCTTTGGTATGTTAAAATAACTCCACCTGTAGCTTCCACTACAAATAAGAAACACACTCTTAAGGCATATTTGATAGAGATTGGTAAGCAGCAGGTAACAGTAGCTCACAGTGTCATGTTCTTTCAACTTTGTATTAAGTAGCACAATCTGCTTTATATGTATTTAAGTCATTATAGTAAGGCTCATGTGCTTGGACTTAGAAAAACTGCTGCTGTTTATTCATATCAGGTGGTTTACAAAGTCTCCTAAGTATTAGTTGCTCAGGGAAATGTTATATCAAAAAAAGATTCTAGTAAGATGAGAGCAATTCCCATATCTATTGTTTCCTGTATCACACCTCAATGAAATCTGCCAGCTAGATCCTTTTTCTTTACATTACACACTACACTGAAGCAGAATTCAAACTAACCATGCTTTTCAATCTAAATTAACTTTCTTTAAATCTAGGTTAATATTTAGAACAATAGTTCCTCAAATATCCCAATTTGTGACCCAACTGCAATAACAAAAAATCTGTTGGGCTTATGAATCTAAAATTAATTGTATTTCTCCAATTTGGAAATAAGCTGTTAAAGGAGTCTCACACCAGAGTTGACAATTACACATTTTTTTTAGTAATGTTGATAATTTACCTTGAAAAGGTTTTGCAACATATCAAGTGGCTCCTCTTCCTTTTTCAATATTTCTGGTATGTTCCAGCTCATGTTTTCTCTCTCTTTGTCAGTTGCTAATAAAAAAAAGAAAAAATAATTTATATCTACCGTTAAGCCACCACCACATAATTTTCTTGGATCAAGTAACAATTAATTTTAGAAAGAGGAAATTAATTGAAAAGTTATCATCTCACTAACTTCAAAGAAAAGAACTTAATTACAGAATAATTAACATTCCATCAGTAGCTATTATGGCTGGCACTAAAACATAGTGTTTGGATAGTTCAAAACTGCATTTCAGGAAACATGTTGGACTAAAGAACACCAGGAAAGTGAGAGGAAACCCCCAGCAATGAAGCTCCATCACATACACCTAAACTATCTGCAGCAATTTCTGTAATTTACTTTTTATAAGTCTCTATCAATTAGAGGTTCCAGTTCTTTTTCAGAGCCTGTCATGTTTAGTTACAGAGAGAAAGCCTTACACTCAATGCAAAAAACCCAACCTAGCAGCAGTGCTCTGTAGGTACCAAACAATGCTGGAGCATCATCTAAAGCTGGAAGCAAGGGACCATTGTTTCCTATTCTTGCCCGTTTTCTTTATGGCAGTGCAGTTCCTTACATGATAGTGGTGGCAGGGAAAGGAGTAAGAGGAGAGCTAGTCAGGGAGCCACTTCAAACTGCTGAATATGCATGAGCCTGACTGCTGTCAATCATAGCACTCAGCACTGATTAGATGCAGAAAGTCTTGTGCCTTAATATATTCAAACATACTGTGATTTTATCAATTTACCCTGTCCTTCTACCAATGTAATACCCCAGATATTCCAAAGTACTCGATGAAATGTGGGACATGTAAAGCATTCCAAGTTGCTATGTTAGATCACCTAAAAGGCATGTTAATGGTTAGTTAATAACCCACTAACTTTGTGTGAGAAAGCAATGCCCTCTGTGCTGTACCTGCTGGAAAACAACTGTCTGGTTTAGAAGGTAAAACGGAGACTCAGTCCTGGGCAGCTGCTGCACTGCCATGAAAACCCTCAGCAGCCTTCTTCTGAACCAGCTGGAACAAGGTGGAACTCCAGCTGGGCTGTATCCAAGTGAGTTCAAGGCTGAGGTGCTGCAGCATGCCACGTTTCCCTCTGCTGCATCTCCCATTGTATTTCCCACTAATACATGAAGGAAGAGAGCTGGTATAAGATTTATTTTTGCTTTCTAAGCTTACTGTGTGTTTTATTTTATTACTTTCTCACTTGTTGGTTACGCATCTACTATTTGGACCAGAAATTGTTAAACACACTTTGCATTGTCAGTAACAGCAAAACCTCTCATTAGAATTCTACCTCCCAGTCACTGTAATTACCTTTTAAAATACCCAATTTCACTCTCTCAGCTAGGTAAAATGGCAGTGGTTTCTATACCTACCATAGAGGGAACCCTGATTAGATTATTTAGAAAAAAACCTACAATTATAATGTTTACAAGGCATGATCACAGAACAGTGCAGTTTTCCATGCCAGCAATCCAATAGGTAGAAGTGTACAAAGCTGAAACTGGGTTATCACAACATCTGCAACTCCAGATGTAACTTACATATATGCAAGGTAAATGTAAATCTTTAAAACAAAGAATTTCAGGATTGCCTATATCATCTGCTTCCACAGATTATTTCTTCTCTTCAGATACATATTTTGGAACCTATCAAAACAGCTATCGTAAATTTATAGTTTTAGGTCTTCCAGCCTCAGGGTCTGTGGTATTACTTAAATGTATTTATTAATGAAGTTGTAGTACACATGTGTTTCTGCAGGAGAAAAGACCCCAACCAAGTGTCCTGGGCTCCAAAAGATTACATAGAGTGTGTCCTCCAAATACTCACACAATGTGTGTGTGCTTATTGAAGAAGAAAAAAAAAAAGTACATGCACACATAGAAATGTAAATTTCATTTGCTATTCCTGTATGTCTCTGCTATAATGCAATAGCAGTGTTGCTATGGGAACAGCTTCTCAACAAAATTGGGAGATCACACATGACAGGCAGCACATTTTTGGATGGCTTTTGTACATGTTATGTCAGGGTGGAGAGCAAACATGCCAAAGCAAAAGGCTAACAAAGGTTTAGATGCATTTACTGAAGATGGCAGACATGGCTTTAGCATTCACAGAATCCAAAGCTATATTCAACACTATAATATTTTTTCTGAATAGACAGCATCACTTTCTGCTTTGTGCAGTAAATGAACTACAACAGAATGAGGTACGTTCCCCCCTCCCTGGCAAAACTCCTCACTATTTCCAGTTTGCAGGTCTGGTGTTTTCTGCTGCAGTGGCAGATATAACATTTTCCTGTAAACTGATAAGATGTAATGTTTCTCTCCAGTACAGTCAGAGGTTCAGCAGCTACATCCCCCAGAGCTCTGACACTACAAGGTTCCCAGTCAGGCTGGTTAGGGACAGCTCAAGGCAGTGCCACCTCAGCAGTATTCCAGAAGACTCTTCTGTCAATGCCTTCTTTTTATGTGCCCATTAAAATCTTATTAAACATTTTTGTAGGTCTTGGCATAAAAAATGGTATTTCATGTCTTAATAAAACTTAATATGCATTGAAGAACTCTACAAACTATTAACTTGCATGAATAGCATCCTGTCCTAAGGTATAGAAGCCATAGTGTACTCTATGTGACATTTCAAACTGTTAGTCAGACATCAGCAGTGTCAGGAAAACATTATCTGATGGGGAAGGTAATATATTCAGCTCGGTTCTACTTTTCCAGTTTTCTGATTCCTTCTTGTTCCATGATTATTTCTCTGCATCAACATTTGCAGGAATTTGTAAGTCAAATATAGAATTTTTAAACTGCCAGCAGCTCAAGTTCCATCTGGGATCTGAACAGTCAAGCTGAGCTCCTTCTGCTACACACAATACTTACACCACCACTACCAATAAATATTGTGAAATTAGAATTCTGCAGACAGATTTTCTAATGATCTACAGGCAGAACAGAACAATTTGCTCTTTCACACTTTTAACTATTACTCTAATTATAATTCCCATAAAAACTAATTTTGTAAGGTAACATTTTTAAATCTCAGTGACTCAGAATTTTAGTCAGATAACTTTAAATCCATGTGCATACTTAATAAATATTTTAAAACTGTGATTACCAGTGGCAGGTCTACACAAGTAGCCACTCAGGTGTATAACACCAATTTGAGTGATACTGAATCATCTGATTCACTTTTTGGCTTTGCTCTAAGAAGCAAATGATAGCTTTTTATATGACAGTAAAGTTCATTTTTCTGTGACTTACACATTTCTTGGTGCCTATCTGGGCTGGTTTCCTATATAAGCTAAACAGAACCTTCCTCTTAAAGGAAGACTCCATTCATTGTGAGGAGCTGTGGGCCAAGACCTGCTAATGGGCAGTTTACATAAACACGGAAGAGTCAAATTTTCACAAAATTTAACAAATAACAAGAGTAGTGTTATAGTTGGCTTATATATATACAGATAAAAGAGATTTTTGAGTT
>VYZU01045281.1:0-12889 GCA_013401355.1 Ceyx cyanopectus | reverse complement strand
AACAGCCTCTTTCTCAATGGTGAATATTCTTTTTTTGTAGTTTTTGTCTGTATTTTGCTTGGTTTATATTGATATAATATTTTATTTGTCATATTTAGGAATTCTATCATTCCTGATATTATCATCACTTTTGGTCCCTCTTCTTCTTCTCATACAGTGCTGCATGATTCCATCTCATTTTTCTAAAACAGGATAATCAATCTTCTTGAATAAATTTATTTCTTACTGTTATTTTAACTTTTATATATGAACCCCTTCTCCCCAGCTGTGGTTTTGCTCTTTGTGTGTAGTTGCCTTTCACGTGCATGTCTTTCTCTTTCAGGGTACCATGAAGCACAGATTTTGCCAGGTAAGTCCATATCATTTATTTCTCATTTCTATTTTATTCAGTAATATCACAGTCAAGTATCAGTATATCTCATATGTGATATAACAGTGAGATTGACTTCTGAAAATAAAATACACCTTTGTTAATTTTTTATACTCATTTTACTCCTTGACTGTAAGATAGATAAAAAAAAAATAAATCTATTCACCTGTTTCTCATCCACTTTTCCTTGTGTTTGCTTCCAGCTACAGCTGCATCTTCAAGAACTGAGAGGTTCACTGTCAATTTCACCATGACTAACCTCTCCTACTCTACGAGTCTCAGAAATCCACATTCTGCTCATTTTATTGCTACATCCAGAGGCCTGAGTGCTATGGTTAGTGTGACATACTTCTGGATGGTTTTCTATTTGTGATACTGTGCTCACCCAAACATGGTTAATATGTACACCACTTCTTTTTCAGCTTGACCAGCTGTTCAACAAGACTAGTATTCATTCTGTGTATACAGGATGCAGAACAATGGCTTTCAGGTAAGCAACATTATTTATGTTTAGAATATACATTTGTTTTTTCCTTTTCCTGGTGCATTATGACACACGACTGCAACCTAATCCTTTAAATATCTTTTCCATCTTTTCATTTATCACCTTATTCAATAAGCCAAAGAAAACTTTTCTTTTTTTATTAAACCATGTCTATAAATTCCCTTGAATTCATGCTTGCAGCATCTGAAAGGGCAAGTGTGTTCTCAGCCTTTTGATAACAACTAGAGGGGAAAAAGAAATTAGATTTTCCTTTCTACCTGGCAGTGTTGGTTGAATTAAATATTATCACCAGCAAGCATCACAAATAGCAAAGTCTGGAACATAACAGGATACATTCTCATTTCCTTAGGCCTGCACATCTGGAAACCACTGGAGTAGATGTTGTGTGTACCTACAAAACAGACTCTGCTACCCCCCAGTTTGATCGAGTGACTCTTTACCGTGATGTGAGCAACAAGACAAATGGCATCACCAACTTAGGGATCTACAGCCTGGACCAGACAAGCCTGTATATCAATGGTAAGGTGGATTTCCATGTAGATGTGGGGGTCTTCAGCAGCTTATAGCCCATAGCTGGCTGGTAGGTAAATCTCAGCAGTGACCAGTGTGCAAGGGGAACAGCACTGGCAACACAGGTACTTGTGCTCAGCCTCCGTGCTAGATAAATCACAAAGCTCCATCATCTTCCCAAATTCTCCTCAGACAAGCACCATGTACATTCAGGAGTTTTGCATGGTCAGTTGCAGCTTAATTTAAATAATACCTAATAAATTGCCAAAACATGTCAAGCAGCAGATAAATCTTAAAAGCAAAGGCAACTGGTTTCAGCGTGAGTTGGGAACCTTCCTCCACCTTCGCAGTGGAGCTTTCTCACTGCTCTATCATAGTGTGACTGCTCAGAAACAACAGATCTCTTCTTCAGTGGCAGTGTTCACCTATTCAAATAGTTAATTCCAATATTGCTTCTCATTAGTAGCATCATTCATTACTACTTTGTCCTTTCTCCTTCCAGATTACCAAGAAGCCCACGTCTTGCCTTGTAAGTACTCTTAAGTAATTAAAAAGCCATGATGCCAAGATAGAGATGAATGTCTAGTCAGATACCTTCCCTTTTTTAGCTCCACAGCTCTATGCTCTACTTTGTATGCTCATCATTCCATGCTGAGCTGTTCAGTATAATGTCCCCCCTTCCACCTGACAGGAGATTCTTTAGCAGGTTTAGGAGTGTTTCTCTTCTTATTGTAACAAATCTTGTGCCTTTCTTGCAGCAGCATCTCCAGCTCCTCCTCCTGCAAGAGAGGAACATTTCACAGTGAACTTCACTGTGACCAATCTCCTCTACACATCAGCATTAAGAAACCCAAGTTCTAAAAATTTCATTGCTACAAATAAAACTCTGATGTACTTGGTGAGTGCCAGCCAGGTTCCTTTTGTGGCTACGTTCTTGTTGAGTTTATTTATTCACTATTCTCAACTGGCTGTTTTTTCTTGGCAGCTTGATCGTGTGCTCAAGAATAGCAGCATCAGCCCTGCTTACAGGGGATGTACAGTGGAGGAACTGAGGTAGGCACATCTGGAAAGGTTCTGGAAGACAAGGGCAATTCAAATTTTGCCTGACAATAGGATTATGCAGAAATCTTTGCACACAATTCCTTCCTGATTGGGTTACCTCCTGGCCTGGCAGAGCCTGTGAAGTTCTAGAGAGGTCAGAGTAGAATCACACCTCGTTCATGATGCCTGCATTGAATTCCCACCAGTTTTGGACTAGCTAAGGAGAGTAATCTGACATTTTAACTGCATTCAAGTTAGAAGAGTGCTGTTTCAATTATATAAATTATATAAATTATATATTATATAAAAGCAAGATACTAACTTTCCAGTATTTGAGGAGGTTCTTTCATTTAAAGACATTGCTTTACAATATCTTAAGGGGAAACACAACCCCATGGTAGCGTGCAAGCAACGTGAAGCAACTGCAGAGAAAGCAGCAGTCAGACCTATGAACATGTGTGATTTTGCAGGCCTGTGAAGGAGAGAGAGAGCACTGCCATGGATGCAGTCTGCACATACAAGGCTGATGCCACCACCTCTGAATTCAACCCCATAGTGGTTTACCGTGAGCTCTGCAAGAAGACAGCCAGCTGCACTGAGCTAGGACCCTACAGCCTGGACCCAGGCAGNCCCAAAATCATTCTTGTGGGTTTTAGGTTGGACCAGAAGAACAATTCCTTTCCCAGGGCAGGGGTGGAATCCCTGTGATCCCTGGAGGGGTTTCCAAGCTGTGGTGCTGAGGGCCATGGGGCAGTGGTGCCCTGGCAGTGCTGGGGGATGGTTGGACTTGATCTGAAAGGGCTCTTCTAATCAAAACAATTCCATGTCAGAAGGGAATCCTCTCCTGACTGCTCAAACAATTCAAGTTGTGTGCCAGACCTCCCATACTATCAATCAGTTTGTCAAATACTGTCCTTTTTCCTCCCCCCACAGGTTATAACGAGGTGCAGCCTGGACTATGTAAGTGTTTTTAAATAGTAATTGAAGATTATTTTGCTTGTTAACAACAGCCAAACAAGGAGGTTGGACTAACCAATCAAGATATAAACCAGAGTATTTGTGTGCCTGTTAGGGAACCACAGCTGCTATGACCCTAAAGCCAAATAGAACACCTGAATTTTTTTTCTTACAGTGTTTTCTTTAGGGACAATGATCATAAATTTTATTTTCAAGCAATAATTTGTCTTCGTTACAGCTGTGGATCCAACTACACCACCCCTGTCACCAGTCATAAGGAACTTCACACTGAATTTCACCCTAACCAACCTCCAGTTCACTGCAGATCTGACAATGCCCAGTTCTCAAAAATTCAAGTCGACAGAAAGAGTCATGAACTATTATGTAAGTCTGGCAAACACATGCCTGGCTTGGGCACAGTTCTTTTAATACTGTTGATCTTTGACCTTTGTCATGACATTTGACTTCAATATTCCAATTCTAGGTTGACCCTTTACTCCAAAAAAGCAGCATTGGCCCTGCTTACACTGGCTGCAAAGTACTGGCCTTCAGGTAAGAGCTGTGCTTGGGAACAGCTTGTGCATCACCTGCTTCTTTCAAAGCTGCTTCCCAGTTCTCAGCATTCAACACATCTGAGTGGTTTTCTTATATATGACTTTGATGACCTACTAGAAGTCAGGATGGACTTCTCAATAATGGGCAAAACCATCCTAGAGCAATGTCTCATCTCCCAGGGCGAAGAAGGACAGGGACAGCACTGGAGTAGATGCCATCTGCAGCTACAGAGATGAGCCTTCAGGTCCCAGGTTTGACAGAGTGGCAGTTTACCATCAGCTGAGGAACATGACCAATGGCTTCACCAAGTTGGGACACTACAGCCTTAGCAGCCAGAGCCTCTACGTGAATGGTAATGAGACCAGCTCAGAGTTATTCCTTTTCTTGACACATTATGTTGAAATGAGAATGAAGAGGATGAAAAACACCTCTTAAAACAGATCATAAAAGAGAAAAAAAAATAAAAGAAAAATAGTAGAGGGGAAAACCAAACCCAAGCAAACCATCCCAAAAAACCTGCCAGAGTCACTAGGTAAAAAGTCATTAATTTAGTAACCATGATCCTCAATCTGCTGTCATCAACACCAATGGAGTTTGTCCTGCTGAGACATCCCTGGAATATTTTCCTGATAATTGTCCATTTGTTTTTCAGGTTACAATGAGCTGCCTACTCTATCAAGTAAGTGCATTTCAAAACACATACATGTTAAAGCTACTCAAAAGTATTAATTTATTTTATTCCCCCTGATTTGGCCTATGCTTGTAAGATTGCAAAGTATCTGACGTGTGTGACCATAATGCTATTATTTTCTGCTCCAAATTTAGAAAAATTATGTTACTGTGTCTTGTGAAGCTCCTGATATTTTATCTGAGTGATTACTCTTCTCTTACAGTGAAGCCAACCACCACACGTAGCCCAGGACCAAAACCAGAGCAATTCAAACTGAACTTCACAATAACCAACCTCAGGTTCACAACAGACCTAGAGACACCAAATTCTGCTAAATTCAGATCTACTGAGAGAATAATGAAGTATTATGTAAGCCAAAGTCATTGTTCTTCACTGAAATCACCCAATATTTTGAGCTTCCCATACTCATAAAGACCTTTCCTTGTCAGATTGACTCCCTGCTTCAGAAGAGCAGCATTGGGCCTTATTACACTGGCTGCAAAGTAGTAAGATTCAGGTGAGCAATAGAGCTGAAGGACTGACCTTGGCCATCAGCAGATGGATTTCCTTGTGCTTGACTAAGACTTCAGTAACAGTTCTTTTCCTTTTTCAAGATGTTGGTATCATTATAACAAAGCTCCTGTGCAATTTTGTATGGTCCTTATCTTACAAAGGCTTTTTCTTTGCAACACTCTCTCAGTTCATCTGAGAAATGTGGACACATTAATACATTTCTGAGTTTAGTCACATCAGGAAAAAAGAAAAACAACATTATTTCTTTGAATAACTAACAGAAGTGCCATTATATTCCTCAGGTCACTGATGAATAGGGATAACACAGGAGTAGACATCATCTGCAGCTATGGAAATGGCTCCCAAGCACCCAAGTTTGACCAAGCTAAGGTTTATCAAGAACTAAAGAGCATGACAAATGGCATCACCAAATTGGGGATCTATAACCTGGACAACAAGAGCCTCTTTGTCAATGGTATGTGCTTGGTTTTTCTCATTTCTCCAGGTACTAGAGCAGTTTGGGACCACCTCCAGTATCAGGGATCATTTCAACATGAAAAAAAAAATAAAAAAAATAAAAAGACACCTTAAGGAATTGGTGATCCCACTGAAGTTTACTGCAGAAAGTTTTGTGCATAAGATGAAGCTTCCAACAACATTTTCATAGAGATTTTATAGAAGATATTAAAGATACTAATTTATATAATTATATATACATTCAGAATATTATTTTTATAATATTATTTATATAATATTTTGAAGATATTAATTTCTATATTACATCAAATTGACAATTTCACCCTGTTCCTATCCCATCAGTATTTAAACAGTGGTGTGCACACTCCCACTGTGGGCTTCACCATTAAGAAAGCACCTTGTTCTGCTTAAGCAGGAGGTTGTTTGTTTAATAGATTCACACCCTCAGGGACTGGTTCTGATGATTCATTCCCAAATCATCCATTTAATCATCCCCTCTTCTCTTTCATTCTCTTAAGTGTATAGTTAGTTCACTTACAACCCTTTCTCTTGCATTTCCTTTCCAGGTTACAACGAACCACTTGAGAGATCATGTAAGTGCCTTGCCAAACTCATTTCAGAGAAAGTTCAAGGTGTGGTGCACTCAGAATCAGAGGCAAGAGATTCTTCAGAGTGGCCTTGAAGTGGGAGAGTATTGGGAATGTCTTTGAAAGTGAAAATAGCTTTTTGAATAATAATCCTTCTCCCTTTTGATTACAGCTCTGAGAATAACTACTGCACCAAGCCCAACATCCAGGCACTTCACAGTTAATTTCACCTTGACCAACCTCCAGTACACTGCAGATCTGGACTCACCAAGCTCCAAAAAATACATTTCCACAGCAAAAATTATCAACTATTATGTAAGTGACCCTCATTTTGAGCATTTTGTGTTGTTGATTTTAACCTGCCTGCACTAAGCTCGGGACATGTATTCTAGTCCTCAGCTGTAATTCTGTTTTGTTGGGTATTTTTTGGGGGGGTGTTTTTAACAGATTGACCCTCTTTTCAAGAGGAGCAGCATAAGCTCTGCCTACACTGGATGTCAAGTGATGAGATTTAGGTAAGATTCCTGAAAGTGCAATTAACCATTTCTGTTGCTCTTCCACACCTCACATTTGCATAAGTTATCACACTTGTTCTGATGCCAGAAAACAGAAGCCAGTGATACTTCCCTGTCCACTCATTTTCTTGCTAGTAACATCATTTGCATATCTATAACATAGAATCCTAGAATGGCTTGAGTTGGAAGGGACTTTAGATCCTCTCCTTCCAACCCTCTGCCACGAGCAGGGACACCTCCCTCTAGACCAGGTTGCTCAGAGCCCCATCCAAACTTCATTGCCACAATTCCTGAGACTCTGCTGAGAGATGTAGGAGCTCAATTATAGTGTCAGGTTCCAGTGTCCCTCATTTCTAGTCACACAGAACACACAGGGTGTTCCTCAAGCATCAGCAGCATCCTAAACAACATTCCTGACACTTCTCCTTAGGTCTGGGAGAGACAGGGACCACACAGGAGTAGATGCTGTCTGCAGCTACAAAACCAACACCAGCCTTGACAAGTTTGACAGAGAAAAAGTTTATCATGAGCTGAGCACCATGACAGAGGGTGCCACCAAACTGGGACACTACAGCCTGGACAAGAACAGCCTGTATGTCAATGGTAAGGATCCACAATCAGGATCAAGATGGGATTTTGGGATCACTTCTTCCACTGCCCTGGGACTTGAGCAATTCCCCTTTGGTTGGTTGGTGTTTCTGTAGGTTTGACACCATAACAAAACCAATCCAGCATGATATTGCCATTCTAGAAACATTTCCATCCCTTAGATCATGCAAATTCCTGAAGACTTTCATAGTTACTTTTTATAATCTAAGGAGGTACCAATACTGCTTTTGTGGGATGAATAGATCTGATAAAAATAAATGTACTCTACCATTTTTATTTAGGTTTCCCTGTCACGGACACAGCTATCAACAGAAAGCCTGTCTTGATGGAAGCTCCAGCCAAATCAGGCTACAGATTGAGCTTTAGAATAGTCAATGAAAACCTAACTAACCCAGACTCTCAGTCTCCAGAATACAAAGCAGCAGTGGAAAACATCAGTAGCAAGGTAAGGAGCTGCAGCTCAAATACCATCATGTCTTCACTGGCCAATTTTTTGCAGCAACTGTCATAGAAATTTTTGTTCCCAAACAGTTTCTTCTGGTTTCAAGACATAAATCTAAAATCCAAACAATTCTATTGGCTTTCGAGTCACTTTTGATTTTCTCATGCTACCCATGCTCTTATCTCCAGCATGACAGAAACTAGAAAATGCAAGAGGTTCAGGTCATCTGCAAAACACACTCAGCACTTCAGTCCCATCTCCACAAATGTGCACAAATTTCTGCCAGCTCAGAGGTCAAAACCCATTGCTGAGAAGCCAACACATTCCCTTCAGCACCAACCCAACAAAACCTCAGTTCAGTAGGTGGGGTGGATTTTTTTTAGCTATAACATCCCATACTTCTGAGATCTGAGTCTGTATTGTCCATGAAATGCAGCTCAAGATGACAGCTGTCAGTCAGCAGCTTGTGCTGTGCAGCACCACCAGCTTGCTCAGAGAGGACAGAAAGTCTTGCCAAGCTGGGAGTCAGACTCCATCACAAGGCATATTGAAAAATAATAATAATAATTAAAAAAATCCCATGAAATCCAACCAGAAAAAAAAAAAAGTTTGGTCTTTCTCCAAATTGAGAGGCCCACCAGCTGCCCTAAAGCATCTACCATGAGGCCCAGAGCTCATTAATATTTAACATGACATTTCTATTGCAGGTGAATCAACTGTACCTCCAGAGCAGCCTGCGAGACCAGTTCCTCAACTGCAGTGTCACAAGGCTGAGGTCTGTCTTACAGAACTGATTTGGTTTGAAAAAGGTGCTACACCCTGGCACAGCTCCCCACCAGCCAAGTGCCATTGTCCTCTGCAGAATTCCTCCCCTCCACTCACGTGTCAAACAGTTTGGTTTATGCCCCAAGAAGCCATTTCTAAGGCTTCCCAGAATTTGTCAGTTGGAACTTTTTCTGACCTGGTGTGGACTGACATTTTCCTCATCAGGATTTCTGTAATGTACTCTTTGAGGTCTCCAAATATTCCAGCAATTACTGATTGGCATCCTCTTAATGAGGACTGATGGTCACCCTGCACCTCAACTGGGACTCCAGGAGGTTTTCAAAGCAGGTTTTAGGAATAGCTGCAGTGTCCTACCCTGGAGGGACAGAGGGTTGGACAAAAGACCCTCACTCAAGGTCCTTTTATATTTTTATTTTAAAAATAAGAGCCCAAACCAGTCTGTTTTACATCTCTCTAAACATCAGTTTCAACTTAACACTCAGAGTAGCAGGAACCCTTGAGGAAACTTTCTCCCATGAAGAAATTCTCTCAGACTCTCCCTTTCAGCATCTCTCTCTCTCTCTCTGCCCACAGGCCTGGATCCATAGTGGTCGACTGCAACTGCTTCTTCCAGCCACAGCCCAGCATCAGCAGGGAGGTGGTTGAAAGGGCTTTTCAGGAGGGGACTTCAAACACAACAGGGCTCTGGCTGGGAAGCAGTTACCAGCTGCAGGGATACTCAGTGGACAGTAAGTAGAATTCCAATCACAGCTGCCCAGTTTCCACCCAGATCAACCCACTTTGCCATGGCAGCCTCAGCATCCCTCAACCTCTGGTCTGTCAGTGTGTGTGGAAACAAATCTTATCAAGCTCAGCCACTGGACTCAGGTCCATTTGGGCCAGTCCTTTGCCACATTCAACCTGGCTCAAGTGCAGCCCTTTGGGCCTCAGTAAGTTAAGGTGTTATCACTTCATTTTTTTATTATTTGAGTAACTACACTCGCTATAACTTCAAGTGTTGAGAGATAAATGAGATTTTTTTTCCTATGTACAAATTCCCAAAGAAATGAGTGGCCCAGTAGGTGGCTGAAGGACTGAGACAAAAGGCAGACTGGGAATTTGCTGTCAGACCCCAGTTCTATTAATCTATTTAGACTTGAAGTCAGATCAATGCTGCTTGGTAGAAAAACCTGTTTCTCTCTACTGGAATTTATACTGACTTTATTTCCAGGCTTGGAACTAGAGATTCAGGAAGCAATTTACCATTCACCCCTCAACTCTGAGAAAGAACACATCAGATTAAACTTCAGAATCTCCAACCTTTCCTACTCCCCAGAACTGCAGGACTCCAGGTCACAGATGTACCAAGTGAATAAAGAGAGAATCGAGAGAGAGGTAAAACATCAGGAGCTTGATGTTCCTGTGCTAATTAAGGCTGTATTAATTCTACTCCACTTTACTCAATTGTTCTGTTTCTTCTTCATCAGCTGGATGTATTCAGAATGAGCAGCCTGAGGAACTACTTTGTTGGTTGTACTGTTGAGAGCTTTGGGTATGTCCTGCTTTTGTTGGTTCCTTCCAAAAGGGCTGTTGGCAAAAAAAAAAACATCGAGGGCCCCAGCCTGGTGTTTACCCCTCATTGCCAAGCTCTCTGCTCTGGATGACACAGGAGACACTTTCATTCATTATCAGTTTTACCACAGCAAAGTTTTTTGTCCAAACGACAAGTGGTTTTGTTTCCATGCCAGCAAAGCTATTTTCATGCACCAGCAATTGCAGAGTAAAACAAATACATTCATTCTTCTCATTTAGCTTATTCAAAATAAGCTCAAACTCTACAGAAAAACACTGGCAGGAGAATTGTCAAAACTGACTAGACCAAGAGAAAAAAAAATAAATAAATCTACTTGTCTTCTTTGATACCACCTCAGAGGAACAAAAAGAAAGCTGAGCTGATTTACCTCTTAGAAATGCCTTGTCTGGGGATTAAATCAGGGGGTAGGTTTCACAAGGCTACATAATCTGTCTCACCTGGCATGAGCTGTAAAAAAACCAATCCCCTGTTATTAAAACATTGCTTGGACATCTCCAGCCCGAGCCTGGTGCTGAATCCCTCTCCCTACCTCTACTCAGCTCTATTTCTTTTTTCTTTTCTCCCACCCTGACAACTCTGCCACCCTCCAGGCCTGTCCATGGGAAGAATTCCACAAACATTGCCTCCATCTGCAAATTCACCCCAGCCCCCACGAGTGCTTTGAAAAAGCAAGAGGTGTATGAGGAGCTGAAACGTCTGACAGGAGGATTCACCAGGCTGGGCCACAGCTACCAGCTGGAGGAGCAGAGTCTGGTTGTTGAAGGTGAGAGCTCCCCAGGGACTGTGGAAACACCCTCGTTAGTTGTGTTTTCATCACCTCCAGAGTGCTCTGTGGCTCATCTCTCCTACCCTTTCTTGCCAGGTTACTCCCCACTCCAGACAGATGAACAGGGGGCTGAAAAATCTGGTAAGTGGTTTTGGGGAAGGATTGATCCTGGAGCCACTGAATGTTTGAACTGCATTAAATTAGCACCACACACACCTCGAAATGGGAACTAGACCCATGTGAGAGCCCAGAAACCTACATCTCTGGGTAGGCTGGCAGCAAACAGCAGGTACCATCAGAGCCAGATGGAGGAAAATTGAAGTGAAGGACAGGCAAAAGCCAGACCATTTGGGAAGCAGGTTTGGAGCTCCAATAAATTGATAATTGCAGTATTTACTACTACTAATAATCCATATATGGTGCTACGAGCATGGACACAACCCTAGAACAGGAGAAAAATCCCCTGAACTGTTGCTTTGCCATGCTCACAGAAGTAGCTACAGCTTTTGCTGACACCTTCAGCCCTGTCTCCATCCCCAAAGAGCAGCTAAGAGAGAACTTTGAAACCATCCAGGGCTCTGACACTCACTGAGGTGACATTTAAAGTTGTAGATCCTCAAACCTTCACTTTGTGTCCCACGTACAGGAGCCCAAAAACCTGATTTGCCTTTATTTTGCCTTTGCAGGGCTGCAGTTCTGGGCAATTATCCTCATCTGCATCTTCACCCTGCTTGGCTTCATACTCCTCCTCTTGTTGTGCTTCCTGGTAAGTGGCTTTTTTGCTGTTCTACCTCTGCCCTGACTCCAGCCCAACCACGGGGGGAGTTGCAGGAGGGCTGATGTTCAGACACATCCCCAGGAAACCCACTGGGAGCAGTACCTGGTGGATGGGAACAGACAATGGCACATCAAACCCTCCCCCTGGCACTGCCAACTCCTTCAGGGACTGGTGCCCAGGGTGTTTCTAGTCAGCTACATAGGATTGCTAGGAAAGGAATCATGAAGAAGATTCCTGTGCAGAGAGAAAACTCTAAACCCAAGGCAAACAGCTGGGTGGGCTGAAGGAGGGGATTTCTGCAGCATTCCTTCAACCTCTTCTCTTCACACAGCTGCAGAACACTGACAGATAAAGGAGGGCAGAAGATGACATTAATAACCTGCAGGATTCACAGCCAGGGGTTTTCATTCTTTCAACAGGCAGCCTATGGCAGCTTTGCAGGGCCATGTAACCTCAGAAAGAGCAGCAGAAATCCTCTCCTGATCTCTGGTGCCCGTTTGGGGAACAGCATCTGAACAGCACCATTCTGGCATAGCTGGGTTTGCTCTGCACCAGCCGAGAGACAGCTAAATCCAGAGAGAACACAGAGTGCTGACCTCAGTTTCAGGGCTAAAAATGACAGTCAGCAAGATTTAGAAGGGGAAAAACCTCAGCTTCAGAGCTGGATGTTGTGCTGGTGTCTTTCTGAGCAGCTTGAGTCAAGAGCCTCCCTCAGAGCCCCTCCACCTGGCAAAGTGGTCTGGGGGCATCTAACAAAGGACAAAGAGCAGGCACTCTTTTCTGCCATTAATATTGTTCTTTTCCCACCAGATCATCTCCTGCCTAAGAAGAAAGTCTCACCTGTACCAGATTCAGCAAAGCATGTACGGGACATACTTCCCACACATGAACACCAGCAAAGTGCATTGACACAGCAGAGGGGCTCTGCCTCCAGCCCTGCTCAGCCACTGATGAAGGAAAAAAATGTTTACATCTACTAGCAAAAAATGTTTAATAAATTATATTCAGCATTTTCTCCTGTCTTGAGGCAAATCTTTGCACTCTTACCACAACTACTTACACTCTTGGGGAAACTACCAACAATGCAGAGGTGGAGGAAAATTATTATTTTTTTTAAAGCACTGCAGTATCAGGGGGTTGGGTTGCATGGTGGTTTTATATATATTTGTATACATTACATTTTATTATTTCCATTCAGGCTGTTCTAGAACCTTTTCCAATTGCTGAGTCTCTCT
>VYZU01045279.1:0-59053 GCA_013401355.1 Ceyx cyanopectus | reverse complement strand
GGGCTTGGGTATGTCCCACCCAGGCTCTGGCAATAGCAGGTGGAGATTTGCCTGGAGCTGAGATATGGGAGTTATATTGTGGGAGCTGGGATGGGGGAAGAGGAGCTTTGAGGTTAAAGCATGTGCAGAAAAAAACCTTCAGTGTCCATTCATGTTTGAGCTCCCCTGGCCCAGGTTTCTGAACTCTGCTTTACTTAGGAATGAACCTGTCCAGGGATAAAAAAACCTGCCTGAGTTTGTGCTACATCTGTAACATCTTGATGTGTCTGAATCTATACCAGAAAAGAGTGAAAGAACTATGACAACATCCAGCTGGGAAAACAGAGTAAGCTTTTACAGAGTAACCTTTGCTGAACTGGGGCTGATGAAGGACTGAAAGAGTTGCTGGTCCCACCTTGCCCTGCTTATGTCAGCCTTGCATTTCCCTCTCTGTTAATGACTGGTCCTCTCCATAAAGAAAAAACAAAGCCTTTAGGTAGCAGGTAACCACCAGGGCAAAGTACAGTGGGAGGAGGATGATCCCAGGTCATGCTTGTGCTGAAGGAACCAGAGGGTGATGTGCTGCACACCAGGGAGGCTTCTGAATGCAAGTGTTTGTGTTTTGTTGCTCAGGCTTTGGAAGAGGCTGCACCCTGAGGCTGAGGTGTGAGCCTTGCTCAGAGCCTCCCTGGTTCCTGGGGCAGAAGGAACCTGCTTCCAGGCTGAGTGTTTTAATGACTGTGGGGCTCCCCAGGTCTAGGTAGTGCAGCAGGAGCCTTTTTGTGTGAGTGGAAGGGAAATGCACAATGTGTTCCTTCAGATAATTATTTTGTACTTCACGGTCCCATGGCATTTGCCTGAGGCTCACACTTTGAGGTGTCCTGGATTGATTCTTAATCAAATACTGGCAATGCTTGCGAAGAAGTGGGAGCTTATTTCCAGATACCTGATTTAGAATTAAGTACCCTTGTTTGCCATCTTATGCAATCTCAATTTTCCACTGTGGACTCATCAGCCGACCAACCAGTTCCATTTTCCTAGGTGCAGAAACATCTCTGGCCTTGAAATGATGTGAGGGGTGAATATGTGTCTGGCTTTTCCTGGTTCACAGTTCACAAGCAAGTTTCATTATCACCTGGTGTGTGCAGACTATATTCATGGTGGTTGTGCAGGCGACACAACCTTGATCTGCCTGATTATGCAAGGATGGCACCTTTTGTGCATCCAGATGGCATAATCCCACTGGGCAGAGTTTTGCCACAAGTACCTGGAGGGTTTCAGACACAGCCTTGTGTATTCACGTATAAGATGATGTTTCTGGAACAAAGAACCTTTACCTAGAGGGGTACGGAAACATGCTTTCTAATATGTTGTAGAGTATTTAGTGCATTCTTAGCATTTAAATAGGTGGCTTGCTTGGGCCTCCCAGTCATGACAGCCTTGCTGACCTTACAAAGAGCTAGCTACCATCTATCTTTTGTGCACCACCAGTACTGTTTCGCTTGCTGGCATACTTTGTAATAAATTTTAAGTGGTATAGTGTTCTTGAGGGAGTGTGAAGTGACCTGGGGCTGATAAGAAGGGAGAAGGAGGAGAATTCCCAAGGACAACTGCACCCAGCTGGTTTTGAGGTGAATAACTCCAATCACGCATGCGTTGGAAGAGAGAGGTGAAAAGTTCAAGCTGATGAAGACTTTGAGCCTTCCTCCCCCAAGACCCCTGTGACCACTAGAAGAATCCCCATTATTTACTGAGCCATGCGCAAGGATTGTGCAATCCAAATTCCTGGATTTGATTAATTTAGGCACTCCCTTTGTTAGCATACTGTGAGTATGTATAAGATAATGCTATATAAAGTCTACAGTGTGAGGAACCCGGTGCACGTTAGATGGAGATATCCCCTGAGTTTTCTTTGTTTCAGGGGTTTGAGCAAAACTTGGCAAGCTGACCTCCCTTTGGCTGGCCCATGTAAGACACAGCACAAGAGCACTTGGCAGAGGCACTCTGAGCTGTGTCTCTTGGAGTAGACCACAGGTAGCTGCTCAGAGCCCCCCTGGAGCTCCTTCAGGGAACCTGGGATCAGAGTCAAGAGCTGTGTCTCTTAGGCTGTGTGTGTCGGGGTTAATTTATTGCAGTGCTTCCCTGAGACTGGCATTGTACTTTGGTGTCAGCCTGTGCCATGGGAGGTGTGAGATGCCAGTGAAGCAGGTTGAACAGGGTTCCAGTTTGCAGGAGTGTGCAGGAGAGAAAAGCAGATAGTCCATTTTGAAAGCAGTGCTGGCACATTTGGGGGTTGTGTGTGACTTTATTTGTAGGATATATGGACATACAGAGTGTTTCTAGGTGGTGTGTGGCTTCCCTCATTACCAGTCCTGTGTGTGCTGACTTGCTGCCTTAGATCTGGGACTTTAGACCTTTGGGATTCTGCCCTGAATTTCTATAGCTGCTGCTCTGAGAACACCCCCAGGGCTGTGGCTGTGCTGAGGCTCAGAGGGCTGTCTTGGAGGCAGTTTCACCACATCCTTGCTGTGGTCAGTAAATGCTTTCCCTGAGCTGGTTTGAGATACTGTCCAGGAATCTCCAGTGTCTGTGCCCCTGAAATGAGATGAATGCAGTGGTTTCTGTTACCCTGGGGCAGCAGTCAGTGGGTGGGAGCTCTCTGATGAAGCAGGTTGGCAGTCTGGGCTCCTGGGTGCTTTCTGGGTCTCCCTTTCACTGGAGAGCTGGAACACGGGCTCTGTAGGTGAGGACTGGGCAGACGTTGAGTGCCCCTGTTGCCCTCTGTCCCTGACGTCTCTGCTGCTGCTTCCTCCCCTCTCTGTGTCCTTGCTGTTGCCATGGTGTTGTTGGGGCTGGCCGGGAAGCCTTGTTGTTTTGAGAACCAGAGCAACGGCCCAGCTGACTGGGGATCCCGTATGTGAGTGGGGAAAGGTGGGGGATACTGGTGACTACCCCCCAAGCTGGGGTGACACTGGCTGTGTCCCCTCCCTTTGTGGAACAGGGAGGGTGGCTTTCGGTGCCTCGGGAGGGAGGGATTAGGAATGAGGCTGAGGGGAGCTTGAAGCAGGACTGACACTCCCTGCCCTACTCAACAGTGTTGGGGACATCTCTGGTGTGAGAGTGGGGGGACGGACAGGGGTCTGCTTGGAGTGGGGTGACCTCGGTACCCCCAAGCATCTCCTGGCAGTAAATTGTACTCGTTCTCCTGCTGCATCTGTCTCCCTACAAAGAAGCTGCTGTTCTGAGGAGGATTTTAGGGGTGAGGCTGCCTGTGGAGCAAAGTGGAGACTCATGCACTGAGTGAGAGGCACATGGAGGCTGCAGTGCTTTCCATGTTGGGAGCTGGGAGCTGGAGCCCATTCTCCCCACAGCTGGAGCTGGTTGGGGCACAAGCTTTATTCCCTGGAGGGGCACAAGATTTACTCCCTGGAACAGAAACTTCAAAAATTCCTTTTTTCCTGTGGGATGCTAATGTGACTGTGTCCACACTGGGGGTTCAACATGATGAGGATGGAGGCTGCCTGCCTGCCTCAGCTGCTGGTTGTGCCCTGGTCTTGCACGGGGGTTTGGGGATGTTTTGGCCTTAATTTTTTTACCTGTTGCCCAGTCTGTAAATGAGGGATGAGATGATCTGTTCTTGCTCTGTGTATAAAATGCTGTGAAGGCTTATGCTGAAAAATGCAGCAGATGGCCTAGGTAGAGATGAAGGCAAAGTGAACTCCCCCTAACTGTCTTTGTAGCTTAAACCTGTAGGTGATTTATTTTTTTTTTCTGAGAAGCAGCAATTAATTTCTGTATCCAGGGGAAATAGAAAGGTTGGCTGCTCCAGGAGGGTGCAGGTTACTCATAACAGGTTACCCAGCCTTGCCCCTTAGCTGATGCATGGGAAATAACTCAGTGAAGCTAAAGCTGTGGAGCACCTCAGAGTTATGCCAGTGCTTTAGTATTACAGTAAATGCAGAGTATTTACTATTCTGGCAGCCAGTAATGTGTGTGTGCCCTGGAGAATCAGCCAAGATCAGCTGGGGGGTTGTATTTCTCCTTCTGCTCACTCACCTGTCTCCTGTTTGGTGTCTTTACATTGAATTCATGTTTACGTTCTTCCAGAGATGGAAACTTCTTTGTGAGAAATTGGATCAGATTTTGACAGACAGTCAAGAATGATGCTGCTTGTCTGATCATCTGCTCTGGAGTCAGCTCTGACCCTGCATGTGACCACTGGCTCCTAACCTGGGCAGTTGTATTATTGCTTGGACTCGATGAGCATAAAGGTTTCCTCCAGTCTAAAGGATACAATGAAATGTCCAGATGCCAGAAAAAGGCTAAATAAAGGGAGTTGCAAAGACAGGATAGCAGAGGTGAGATGAGGGGAGAGGCAGTTGAGAGAGAGAAAACAGTCCTGTAAATACTTAAGGTAGGAACCACAGTTCTATATTATGGTATGTGGAGATGGGGAATCTCCAGCAAACCCCCTGGGAGGGAGCTGGGTCCATCTCCCTGTCAGCTTAGCTGAGAGTTGAAGGTCATTACAAGAAATACCAGGGAGGTGTAACACGGGGTTCCTATTAATTATCTCAGCTATGGTAGAGCTTTTGTCATAAATTGCTGTCTGACTGTACTCAAGTGATAAAACATGGAGAGACTGGAATATAAAGGTGACAGGTGAGGCTTCCTGGGTAGCAAGACTTGATTTAGAAAGCACTTAGCAGTGGGCTGGATGGAGGGGCAAGAGATTAGTCCTGGAAATTCTGCTTCTACTTTCCTGGCTTCCTCGATAGGCTGTTTATATAGTAATTACAGCTAAGCAGGTGATTTCTAGGCAAGAAACGTGGTCTCACTACTTAAGCTTGAACAAGGAAAGATGATTTAACTGAACAAAATTGTTTATTGGCATCCTGTTTCTCACTTCTATCTGGTTTCCTGTCTTACCCTTCCAGCAAAGTATAATAGAAAGACAAATTAGCCAATTCCTCCAGAGAGAGATGGTTTATCTTTGGGGAAGGGAGAAGGGAGGAGAAGGAGGGAAGGAGAAGCAGGGGGAAGGAAGGGTATTTACTGTTGTTACTGAAGATCCAGCCACCAGTCCGTGCTCCTACAAGAAAAGCTGGGTGCAGCGTGCTGTGGTGCAGAGTGTGCTGAGATATTCCCAGCCTGTACATCTGGAATGTGGTCAGTTGGGATCAGACCAGCTTCAGCACAAGTCCTGTGGAGTCCCTTGAAACAAGAGCACTGTCCTATGGTGTGGTGACAGCCACGGGGTCTGCACAGCCACCAAGTTGTACCTCTACATGAAACTCCCTGTCTTTTTCTTTAGGTCCATTAAGAAATGTGCTGTTTATTCTTAATTTCCTGTCTTTTTCAGCACATCATCACCAGAGAGCTCTTCAGTTTTATTTCACAGAGGAAAGCACTTGAACATAGGCACAAAGGGATTTGGATGCTTTTGGGCCATATGAGTGCTCACATCAACTTCTTCCTCAGCACAGCTCTTGCCAAGCTCATAGACCCTGAAGGGCCCTTCTGTGTCTGTATTTGTAGTTTTGAGCCTCCTGAGTTTTCTAGGCCCTGGCAGAACTGCTGGCCTGAAGCCCTTCCTTGTGCCTACAGATGTTTTGGCTGCTTGGCCATAGCCCGTATCACGAGCCAGGCAGTATTCACAGTTAACATTGTTGCCATAAGGAAATGATTATTTATTTTCCCCTAATATAATATAAATATTTTCTTCCTCATGGCCACAGACACTCACCTGGGAGCAGGATGATTTTGTGCAGACCCTTCTTCTTTGCCTAACCTCAAGTGAGGAATCATAGAATGATTTGGCTGGAAGAGACCTTCAAGGTCATCAAGTCCAGCCGTTAACCCTACACTGGAGTCTGAGCCCATGGTGTGAAACAAGTTTTCCTCCAATTTGAAAATGATTTTGGTCATACCCCTCCTCAGACTGCTTATGCACTGCACCCTAAATAGTCATTAGCTGAAATACTTTGTAATCCAGGGAGCAGAGCCTCCCAGACACAGCTTTTCCTCTGAAGCTCTTTGATAGCCTTCAGGTCAGGTTTCTTCTCACTTGCTTTTTGCACTCAGCAGTGCTAGGAGATATGGAAGTGGCCTTGTGTGGGCTAACAGGCAGGACTAAGGAATGGCTTTGGCCCTCTCCATCTACCTGCAAGGGGTGGAAAAATAGATTGTGAGTTCACTGGCAGGAACACAGCCAAGCATGGGAGCAGGGCTGCTGAAGTTGGGAACAGGCTGAGATACCATCAGGTTTGGCATCAACGTGTGTCCTGGTTTGAATGAGAACAGAGCTAATTCTGTTCAGTGATTTCCCTCTTCAGCTCAGTTCTTCTGATTGCACTTCCTGAAGTCAGCAGCCTTTTTTCACAGGCAGTGTCTGCTTCTGGTTGTGATAATACCCCATGTTTAGAGACAGTACTAAGGGTTGGCGTGCACACCAAGGCCACTGCTGGGTCTTGTGTACCCACAGTGTTTCTGGGGTGCAGAAAATGAAAGGCCTTATGTGCAGAGAGGAGCAGTCAGGACAGGTGACCCTAAACTGACCAAAGAGGTATTCCAGGCCATATATTTAATATTTGGTATAAAGCTAAGGGATCAGGAGGGTCTCTAGCTCCTGGGGAGGGTCTATTTCCAAGGGCTTGTAGCAATAGGATGTGAGGCAATGGTAGAGCAGGTTAGATTTAGATTGGATGTTAGGAAGAAGCTCTTTATTGTAAAGGTGGTGGAACCCTAGAACAGGTTGCTCAGGTGGGAGGTGGAGGCCTGATCCCTGGAGACATTCAAGGTCAATCTTGATGGGATTCTAAGAAACCTGTTTTGGTTGCAGATGTCTTTACTCCCTGCAGGGGGGTTGAACTAGATGGCCTTTAAAGGACCCTCCAACCCAAACCATTAAGTGATTCTACCATTCTATGATTTTAACTTCTGAGATGGGGAAGCATCACCCACCATCCAGCTGCCTTTCCTTATAGTGCCTCTGTCTTGGTGCCTTGAGGGCACAAGAGTCACATCTGAGATTTCTTTGCTTGAGCTCTCCATTTTCCACTCAGGTTTGTAGCTGAACGCCACGTGGGGGGGATGTTTTGGAGTGAGTTTCCCCAAGTCAACTGGCTGGAGAACCAGGTAGTTTTCAGGGCATCTTCCCTGCCTGGGTTGTAAACCCCTAAATAATGAATGCTGGTTTCCAAGCAGAGTGTTCCTCATTTGCAGCCGAGCAGATGGGATGATTTAGTTTGCGTGTGGCCAAGAGTCTCCGGAGAAGCTTTTGTTTATAGCATATGCTGTGTTGAGAACGTGTGAAGCTGCCTGGCAGCTGAGCTGCTCTTGTAAGCTGGGTGTCCTTGGCTGGTGTGCGTGTGTGTATGCGTGTGTGCAGTTAATTGGAACAAGATCATCAGATGGGTGTTCACCAGGTGCAGCAGCCCAGGACACCCCCAGAGGCGTTGTCGGAGCTGCGGCGACACGGAGATTTGCTTGTTCAGTTCAGGTTGATGTGATTGGGGTCCTCCCAGGGTGAGCAAAATACAAAAGAGATTCTTCTTTCGAAGTCAGTGTGGGAACTTTTTTTCTCTGCTCCTTAAACAAAGAAATTATGAGCTTGGCTGCAGTGTCTGAATTAATTTAGCTGCAGCTTGTGGAACGTTAACAAATGCTCCTCCAAGGGGCACTTGCTGATCTGGACACAACCACTCCCAGCGGAGGGAGAGATTTAAGGAGTATGTGGGCTCTGGGGATTTGCAAGGCTGTGATTTCATGAAGGCATTGCAGGGGCACTGTCAACCCCCAGAGTAGAGACTGAGCTAGCCAGTTATAGTCCTGAGGAAGTTCCATAGTTTGCACTCCAGCCTGGAGTCCAGGTTCCAGTGGTCTCTCAGCAGCCACCAGCCCAGTGACAGTTACTGCTGAGTTGCCCAGGGAGCCGTTGCAGTCACAGTTGATGCAACAGCTCCCTGGCTGGTAACACCTCTCCAGGGTGTCTACAGCTCCAGCCTGTGGTGATTCAGGAAACTTGACTGGGCACTACACAAAGTGAATTCTCCCAGAGAAGCACAAACTACCTGTCCTAAGGTAATGTCTGCCCCCTGGGGAAGGGAAGTTGGAGTTTTGGCAGCAGGGCCAACAGCAGGGATGCAGCAGCTGGGAAATAGCAAGATTTAGCTATATGCCTGGTATAAGAGCAAGTCTGGGGATCTGAAAGGATTTTTACTGGGCCCTAAAATTGCTGTGCAACTTGTGATGATCTTATCTAGGTAGTATTAGCTCTTGTGTCCTGGCACAGCTGGTTTCTCTGCCGAGGGTATTTTTGCTCTGCACCCAAAGTTGAGGTGCCAGGGCTTCCTGTGCCCTGAGCCTAGAGTAGAGCAACCTTTCCCTAACTTTTGAGGTGGGTAGAGGGCTGTCTGAGGTGGGGAAGTTGGAGATATCCACCCAGCGGTCAGGGTGGTGGGCTGGAGGTGTGTGGTGTCCCAGTTGCTGTTTCGCCCCGCCCCTGCAGGGAGATGTGACTGACTTTAGTTCTCCTTTCCTCCTTAACTGGGGAGGCTGATCCCTGTGGACTCTAGAGAAGCAGAGCTGTGGGAGTGCCTCGCTAGAGGGTAGTGGAAGCTTTAAGACTGGGATGGGGACTGTAGAGGTTGGAAATCCTCTGGAAATAGGCATTATGGGCATGATGAACAGGATTAATTTCAAGCGAAGTGAAATTACAGTTAGAAAATTGGAACAAATAATCCAGTTATTCTCAAGACCCAGTAATAAAACATGGAAATCCAGATTAATGTTGCATCATCCCCATTAGATTTCTCTTGAAAAATAGTTATTTCCAGCTGTAAATCCTTCCTCTTGCTGCAGCCTGTCCTCATGTCCCTAGGACAGTGCTGTGCTCTCATGTTTCTTGCAAGAATAAGAAGAAACTACAATTTTATTGTCCTTTGAAGCTATAAAGGGCCCAGCACCATGAACATGTTCATTGCTGTGGCTGTTTGGGGAGAAAAGGAGAGAAGTTATTGCTTTGCTTGCAGCATGTGGGTAAAACCTGAGGGGAAGTGGTGGTTGTCTTTGTATAGATAATGTCTTGCTGTATACATCAAGTCACCACAAAAAAAAAAAAAAAAAGATGATGGGGAGTTGATAGAAGCAGGAGGGAATATCATCTCAGGATGGCAGGATCTAAAATATTTTTAGACCTGGGTTGGGGAGAACTGGTCCTTCAAGTCTCAAAAGAGAAGAGGTGGACAAACGGATCTGTTCCTCAGTCCAGTTGGCCAGAAGCAAAGTCCAGAGTAGTGCTGTATATGCATATCTTTGATGCTTTCTTGATGTTTGAGACCTTTTTTCTGAGTTTGACTTCTCTTCTTGTCCTTTCTTGCACACCCACTTAGCATGACACAGATGGAGAGGTGGTTGGTAGGTGGGTGGTTGGAAGAAGAATAGCCCATGGACCTTTTAACCCATGCTCCTTGTAGGATAAGGATGCTAGAGAACTGTCATTAGGATAAAGTCCTAAGTGGCCCTGCTTTCACATGTCACTTTTATTTTTGAGCTAATTGCTCATGTTCCTTTAATGGCTTAAGGCTTTTGTTTCTGCTGTTAATGGCTGTAGGGAGCCTTGAGTTTGTGTGTTAATAAGTGGAAATTAGGGCCCTCATTCTCAATGGAGGAATGCTCTTGGGCACTGTGGTAATTTCATGCCTGGAAGGAGTTGTATTTGCCAGATGATTTTTGTAACTTAAGTCAACCAAATTAGCCTTGAAAAACTATAGTTCTTAATCAGAGTATTGAACTCTCTGGTCCATTAGTTCCAATCATCACTGGGCACCTTGCACAAAGGGTGGACACTTGGTTTGCAAAGTAGGAAAGTGATCTGATCTTGGTAACACTTGGGGCAAACAGCAGTCCTGGGTTTAAGATCATTATACCCTGAACACTGAGTAGGGTCAAGCACAAAGCTGAATCGAGCCAGGCCCAAAAATCACATCAGGTCAGTTGCATTTGCACAATGAAGCTGCTGAGTGATGTTTACCTGCCTTCTGCTGCCACCAAAACACTTGTAAAAAGAGTAATAAAGGACCTTGGGCATTCATAGAGATTTGGATCATAATTCCAGTAAATGGTGTTCCAAAATGGAAGGGGAGGAATGTGAGAAGTGCCAGTGGGACCTAGTGTGTGTTAATGGCTTGTGAGACAGCCAAAGGCTGCTTTCCTCAGGGAAAGTTTGTTCTGGGGTTTTACTTCTATGGATCTTAACTCTGTTATTTTGATATCATTTAATGATGAAAGCAGGGTGGGGAACCTTGATGTTCTCTGCTTTGGAAAGACACACAGCCTGGAGACACGGGTGAATTCTTTGGGATTATGGATTTTCAAAGTTCTGTTGTTGCTTCTACTAGGTGAGCAGAGACATGGCCACTGACAGGACTCGTTGGTCCACGGGGTCCTCCAAAATGCCTGATGGTTTCCAGAGTGAAGTGGTAGCACCTCATAATCCAAGGCTATTCACAGAGGCAGAGGAGGCTGTAACTGTAAGTACCTGCTGTGGCCAAATAGGAGCTGTGTTAAGGCTGGAAACCACCCCCTGTGTCCCTCCCCTGCCTATTCTTCCTGTTGTCTGGCAGCCCTGTAAAACCAGTGCTGCTCTGACCCTACCTGCTGTCCAGTGGACTGCTCATGCTTGAAGACTTGACATGTCTGGTCCCAGACAGAGCAGGTCCCAGAACAGTTGTTAAAACTGCAGTGGAGTCAGGGTCATTCCTCCTTCCCATCCACAAACGTGCCCTTTGAATGAAGCTCACTTGGCTGGAGGTGACCTACTGCTGAGGTTCTGCCAAGGAGATATCTCTATATGCTTCTGTGGAGGGGTCTGTGACAGAGAAAGCAAATGCTAATTAAAAAGATAACTTGAACTTGGACTCCTTCCTCTCCACCTCAGTCTTGGCACAAGGCTGTTTTCTGCTTTGCTCTGACTCACCAGCAATGACATCTCCACATGTGTCTCGCTTGTGATCACTGTGCAAGGATGGAGTTAGGGGATTGCTGATAACTCCTGTCTACTCTTCAAAGGTCACTGGCTCAGTCCAGCAAAACTGAAGAGGAAACAAATGCCCTAAGAGCAGAAATCCCCAAACATGTCACATCAAATCACAGAGAAGCTAATGGGCCAGAGCTGCTTGGTTAGAGCTTCTGTGTTCCGCTCTAGATCATTAATTTACTGATGATAAATATTTCAGCAGGTAACTTACGGGACTTCCAGGACTATCCTGGTGGCTGCAATCACAAATTATTCATCAGTGGCACTTGAACAAGAAAAGCCTTTCTGTGGAGAGGTGTTTCTGTAGCTTGTGCTGGTGTTCTGCATTTCAGCTGACTCCCTCTGCCTTCCTGAAGGAGATGTCTCTGAGCACCAAGCAGAGACTGGCCAGCACGCGGGAGACGAGGCAGCTCCGGATTACCCAGCTTCTAGACATGAGTAAAACCTCCCATCACAAGGTAGCCTTTTCCTGCCCTTTTCCTGTTAGTTTGATGTGACATTTGGAGGGCTTGCGTGCTTGTGACAGCCTTGTCTCCAGCTTCTCTGAATGCCTTGGTGACTAGGTCCTGTTGTCCTTTCAAACTGGTGTTGGTGGAGCTCCTTCTGCTGTGGGAAAGGTAGAACACTTTTTCCCAGTGAGACATTGAAGTCCTGATCTGCACTATGCCAATTTAAGTAACTTCTGCAGTTTGTGGATTTTGCTGGAGTGCAGCTACTATCTTGAAACCAGAAAATTCTGAGATCTTCAAGACCATCCAGTCCAGTTGAAGCATGATACTGGGGGAATGTTGGGGCAAGGCATGAGCTTGCTATTTTCCATCCTCCTGCTGAAATAGCCACATCCTACTTCGGTGTAGTCTCTGTCAAATGGTTGGGGTGATTCAGCAGTGACAGCATCAGCTTTTGAAAGCTGAGGGCCTGTGGTGATTACTCAAGATCTAACAAAACCAATTGCATTAATGCTTTGGGTGGGAACACCACGTGGGACCCTTATGGGGTGTTCCATTCACAGGCTGCCAGATATGCGGGGGAATAGCCCTGTGCAGGGTGTAGCTGATGTGCTGGAATAATTTTCACTTACATGAGTGTTTAAAGCTGCTTTTCTTACTGGACTGCTCAAGATAACACACAGTCCAAGTGGGTAGATTACTGAGGTAGGCTGTTAAGTGGGAAATTGCCAGCAGGAGATGTGTAACAAATTGGTTAAGGATTGCTCTAGACAGCCGAGGACGTTGGGAATGCTTCAGATGAGCACACCAATAACTAGCAGTGTGCTGCAGCTACTAACTCCAGCATGACTGGGACTTCTGTGGAGAGCAGGAAGAGACCTGCTTGTGTCCACTGAGTGGGAACAGTGCAGCTGGAAGGGGGGAGTCTCTGCTCTCTAAGCATTTACTGTTGGTGTATGCTTTCAGACACACTTCTGTGGTGGTATTAAATCAGAGCATCTATTTAAAGCTTGTACAAAAAGGAGATACCAACTCCGATCTTATTGTAGTTGCCCAGTAATGCTGAGAAACGAGCTGAATATTATCAGCAGCCAACACTGATCTCATCTTTCTTTTCTCTGACCTTTTGGCCTTCTCTGGTACTGTTCTCTTCCACGTCTCTATATAAAATATATATATTTGGGGATATGTGAAACTTAATCTTTCTCATAGAAAAATTGTTTCCCATGAAGTTCTCCTGTAAATTGTTGGGTTTCTCTTGCTTCATTACTGCTCGTGGCTCTTTAAGTACTCTGGAGCTGTGACCAGTTTAGCACAGGGCTCTGCAGGAGGTAAGTGCTACCTTGCATTCTGGAGAAGAAAACCTGGAGAAGCATCTACTAAAAGATCTGCTTAGCTCAAGCCTGCTTCATGTAGTCCAGAAATCTCTAATCAGCTCAACTCGTGAGCTGCTGTTTCCCTGGTGTGAACTAGGCAGACATACAAACCAAGAGATGGTACTTCCCTGGAGATTAGTGCAGATTGTCACTTGTGAATCCTTCTCCCAGCAGCTGAACTTCTCCCCTCTCTTTGTTGCATCTCCAGTTCTCAACAGTTGACCTGGAAGAGAGCTTGTTTGAACCCTTCCCATCAGAGGTGGTATTTCAGAATTATGTGCCCGGTGAGGTCTACGAAGTGCCACTTGTTCTAAGGAACAAAGACAAGGTAAGTGCTGGAGGAGAGCAGAGTAATGCATGTGGGATAAAGGCTGGCAAGTTATCTGCTGCAGCACAGCACACTCAAAATGAAGTGTCTCACCACCTTTATTTTGCAAGATTGTGGAAATCTTCCCATGCTGGGGATTCTCCCCAGATTTTGGCCATTCTTTGGTGGGATCTAACCCAAAGGAGCTTTTCTAGTCAGCATCCTGGTCCTTGAAAGCCCTGGATTGCTGGGAATGTTGAGGGCTGTAGGTTCTTACCTGCTTGTGCTTTACCCCGAGTGTGCCCCATGTCCTGGTAGCTCCTTGAATGGCCTTGGTTTCTAGCAGAGCATCTCTGCCTCTCACAGCCTGTACAGCTGCCTCTTGCAGCTCACTGTCAAAGCACAAGGCTCAAAACTTCTCCACTTTACACTGGAATAAGTTATAATTAGTGGCATTAGCACTCCAGGAAAGGTGTTTTGAAACAGCAGTGGCAACAGACTGATTTAGCAGAAGCAGTGGGAGGCCTTTAGGTGCCACTTTAAGATCCTGCTAAGCTTAATTTAGTCCTGTTTAGGTTTTTTTAAGATACCGTGGCTCTTTGCTTTCCATTTGGACAACCACAGCACAGTCAGTCCTTCTGAAGGTCTCCACCTTTAATTGAAAAAAAAAAAAGTGATAATTTTGAGATTTCCCAAGGAAGCTGAGAAGGGAAAAGTTGAAAAATGTCAGCAATTTTGTTCCACTGTAAAGAGGAAAATTGAGACCTTTTGAAATTTCATCCGGGGAAACATTTACTCGTATTGAGGCAAGTGCCAAGAGCAAGCTGGTGGGAAAAGAGGAGGGAGGAAAGAAACTGAGTTGAAGTGCTCTGGGAGAGAACATTGTACACACAGGGGTTTCTTGACACGTAGCAGTGAGAGTACTGGAAGCAGAGAAAGGTCAGAAAAAGAAAGGTGTAATTAAAGGTACTGTTCAGTAATTAAGAGTGAGAGGAGAGCAAGGATGGGAAGGTGGAAGTGTACATGAGAGCAGGTGAATTAACCCCCTCTCCAAACTGGGGGAAACAAGTGGACAAAAAAAGGCTGTTGGGACGTATTTCAGGTGGAGAAACAGCAAGAGAAGCCAAAGTATATTTTGGGAGAACAGGTTTTGACAAGGACACAGCTGAAAATGGCAGGTCCTTCTGCAAGGAAGGATGCAGGTGTGGTTCCTCCAGTACTCTTGGAGAGAGCTGCACCATTCCTTTTCTGCCATTCAGCTTGGGAATGATGGAAGGGTGCAGTGAGGATGCTCATGCCCGGGGGATTAATGTGGTCAGTGCTGATTCTGGGCACAATTTGCTGTAGAACTCTTCTTGCCTTATTTAAACGTGCCTCAGTTTCTTTCTTCCTATGGTTCTGCTTCATTCCCACTAAGTCATTTGGCTTCAGCTGCTTCATTATCCATGTGGTACTTCAAAATGCTTGTCCTTGCCAAGCACCAGCCAACAGGCAAACAGTTCATTCACTCTATTTATGCTTCCTCAAGTGGAAAAGAACATCTGCACCAACATTTCTGCCATTCCCATGAAAAAAATAATAAACTTGCACAGCTGCACCTTGGGATTTGTGTGACCTGCAAAGGGCTGGCACTGTGCAAACTGTTGATTTCATATTTTGTTTATGTATTTTTTTTTCCTCAAATGGATTAGTTTTGAAGCTAAGAAGATCTCTGTTGTTGTCCAGCATTGGTATAAAAGCAAGATCAGCTCAAAGGAAGAATCTTTTTGTGCTTTTTTTTTTTTAAGTACGCAAAGATCAAGATGATAATCCCAAGGGAGATTTATTTTCTAATTTTATTAGTTTTCTGTAATGTCCTGGAGAAAAGCAACATTGTGTTCTCAAAGCTTTTCTCACCAGTTTCCCCAGATGCCTCTGAATACTGCACAGCAGCCCAAGGTGGTCAGTCTGCTCCATCAAAATCCATCTAAAAGCAGAGTATACTCCAGGTATTCTGTAATCCTCTGTAATCTGTGCAAATCACGTGTGCCCAAGGATTTGGTGACCAAAACATTTGTCTCCAGAATGAAACTGGCTCCTGGAACTTGCTGCCCCAGCACATTGCTAGAAACAAATGGCCCTTGGAGGGTCCAAGCCTGTCTTGGCCAAGGGTCATCAGACTTGTTTGGGTGGTGCTGGGTGAACATCTGTTTTCCCCAAGCCTCCTGTGGGTTTGTTTATCAATGAAGCTGCCTGCCTGTCAAAATTACCTGTCTTTTAGACTTTCTGAGAGGAGATTTGGTGCTTGGGGGTGTTGATGTTTGTATGCTACTAAATGTCTATTTGCTGTCTCTGCTTGTGGTATCCCAGAGGGCAGAACTTGAGATTAGGTGCCTGCGGGGCCTCCTGAGTGGGTAGAACAACACCCAGAAATCTGCCTTGCCTACACTGGCAGCTGCCTGGCTACAATCACCAGACAGCAAGAGCCTCTGGAGAGTTCAGATTGGCTTTTAATAAAGAAACCACACTGAGTCAGTGCTGGTCATGTATCTCAAGGCAGAAAATGCCTTTGAAGCCTATTAATTGATAGGCAGAGCCTGGGGGGTCGTCTGCCTTTCCATCACTTTGGCAAGTTGACTGCTCTCATCTTCTGCAGCAATCTTTTGTAGAGTGCTGAGCTTCTCCTTTCCTTCTTAACCCCCTCTTCAAATTCTCTCAGGTGTCTCCTTGTTTCTGGGGTTGTCTGCCTTTCTACATTCCTTCTACTCCAGGTTTGCATTCATTCCCAGTAAAGCCACATCTGTGGTCTTCTCTTGCTGTCCACCTGCATGAGTGTGACACTGCAGCTTTACTGCCCCGCTCAAACCTGGTATCTTGGGGAATTTTTTCCTTTCCCTAGTATAACACAGTGACTTGCCTCCAGATAATACATTCCTACTCTAGACCACATGCATGTGTGCAGGCAGAAGCCAGCAGGTTTTTTGGGCTTGTTGCATATGGGGATGACTTGATGCAGGTTTTATATCTCCATACTGCTGGTGTCTTATCTGCTTGGAGGTTCTTTCGTGACAGGGTTACCTTTCCTGCTGCCTCTGTCTTAGACCTACTTTGCCCAGGCAGAAGGGATTCAAGTCCATCCTCATGTACCATGTGCTTGTACCTCAAGTGCTAAAAGTGCTGTGGAAAGGTGGTTAACAAAGGATGGTACTGGGGCATGGCTAAGTCTTCTCTCCTTATGTTTCCACACATGGCAAAATCAGTCTCATGTTTTATCTGCAGGTTCCTCGGCTGGTGAAGGTTGACTTGGAGAGCTCTCCTTACTTCAAGGTGATCAGCCCCTGTGATGTGTCACGTAAGGTGGCACCTGGCATGCCTTCAACTTTCCGCATCCTTTTCACCCCTGATGAGAAAAAGGTGAGGTTGGAGGTCTTGAGAGGTTGGTGCCTTCAGTGGAAGGTGAATTTACAGGGAATCTGGTGTGGGTTTTGAGGAACTGTCCTGGTTTTAGTGGGGTTGCACTGGATCTAGAATGAGATCTATTGCTGAGTTAATGGCTCAGGCTTGATGATCTTGAAGGTTTATTCAACCAAAACAATTCTACAGCATGGAAGGGAGGAAGCATTACAGGGAAATAAAGACAGGCTGACACTTTCCACCAGCATCCTGCTACTTCTTGGCATGACTTTGTGGGAAAGACAAGGTGAGAGGATAGTTCTGAGCCAGCAGATGTTTCTGCACTAGGCCAAAGGTGCAAGATCTCTTTGGGCATACCCATTTTCTTATCTTTCACTTGCTGCTTAGATTTTGTTTAACATTTTGTCCTATTCTCCAACAGCACAGATATAGGAAACTAAAGAGGAAATGCCCCATGGTCCCAAACTCCTGATGCTTGTGTTTATTTGCAGGGACTGAGAAACTGTTTATCACTAATATTTAGGGAGAAAATTATGTTGGCCTAGGGCAGTTCTCCCAACTACCCAAGTGACACAAAGCTTAATCTCGCCGAGGTAGGCATTGCAAAGTACACTGGAACCTTTAAGGTGTGATTTATTAGCATTAATTAGTGTTCATTTGAGGGGTGGGAGTAAATTGGTGCCCATGAAGGACAAAGTGCTGGTCCTCAAGTTGAGAGAGGCAGCAGAGCAACATATGAACATGGCCACAAATAGAAGTAGGTTGAGATAACCCCAGAGAGCACTAATGGCCAATACTTTGTCCCTTGTCTTGCCCTTGAGCTGGCTTAGGGAGCTGTGCCAGTGAGAGATTCTCTGCACAGTTTCAATGACACCCCAGTGCCCGGTGGTTTCTGCCTGAACAGGGTTTTGCGCTCCTTGCCAGGGTCGAGAAGGACGCAGGGTGCTGGGGGAGCAGCGTGCGGGGATTTTGCAGCAGGATCAGCTGTGTACAGATGGAACATTATGGCTTGTACTGGATGGAATGTGAGTCAGCGAAGTACCAAAGTGTTAAAGCTCAGCTGGAAATGCATTGATAGCATGGTCAGGAGGTGCCCAGTACCTTGAAACCCCTTGAGAAAGAGACAGGATTTGGGAAAGGGCTCTAAAGCCACCTGTGTTGGCCTTGCAGGTGCTTGTGTGGGGCATCTGTGGTTTACTGGGGAAAGTTATACAAGTTGCTGCCTTAGAACAACCTCTACCTGTCTGCTGCTTCATGGTCCACACAGATTGTGGATAACTCACTGGACTGGGATGCAGGTACCAACCTGTCTGTCAGGCTGGAGAGTGCTCCTGTGGTGGAGTTGGTTTCTACAGAATCATAGAATCATTTGGGCTGTAAGAGACCTTTCAGATTATTGAGTCCGACTGTTAACCCAGCACTGCCAGAGCACCACTAAACCATGTCCTCGGCACCACACCTCCATGGCTTTAGAACCCCTCCAGGGATGGGGACTCCATCACTGCCCTGGGCAGCCAGGTCCAGCCCTTGCAGGGGAAGAAATTGTTCTTCAAGTCCAAACCTAAACCTCCCCTGGTGCAGCTTGAGGCTATTTTATCTTGTCCTGTCACTTCTTTCCTGGGAGAAGAGACCAACCCCAACTGGCTCCAACCTTCTTTTTTGATATCCAGAAGGTCTGCCCTGAGCCTTCTTTTCTCCAGGCTCAAAAAAACCCTGGTCCCTTAGCCTCTCCTCACCAGAATTGTTCTCTAGACCTTTCCCCAGCTTTGTTGCCTTTCTCTGGATATGCTCAAGCCCCTCAAATCTGTGATTCTGTAATATCCTTCTGGGAGTGAGGGGCCCAAAAATGAACCCAGGGTTTGAGGGGCAGCCTCCCCAGTGCCTAGTCCAGGGATACAATGACTCCTTTAATTTTCTTACTTGGAATCCATTCTTCTTAGGGTAAGTCTGACTTTAGCAAAGTCACTCCTGATTCAAGGGAGTAAAATTACAGCTAAGCTCTAAATATAATGACCACGTGAATTGTTAGTGGCTGAAATGCCTCTTGCCTTGTAGCCCTTGCTTGACAAATGAGCAGTTTCCTAGTGTCTTGCAGTCGTTTGGGAACGTGCCACATGATGGGACTGTCAGGATGTAAGGAAATAGCTGGTGTGTCTCTTTGTTTATCGGCCCTCATGTTATAAATATCAAATGCTAATTTTTCTGTTGGGCAACATTGCCAGTTAGTTACTCTTGCTGCTTTGGATTTACATGGTTGTGTTTTATGGCTCCCCTTGTACATTGTGGGTGTTCTCTTGCCATCCTGTGTTCCCTGGTCCCTTTGCATTACGGTCTGCCAGTCCGTGCCTAATTGGAAACCATTATGGAGCTGACTGGCAAATAAACAGCAGGCAGGAGTGTGTTACCTTTGTGTGTCCTTTGGGCTTATCGATAGATCATCTTAAAGGGAGAGGGAAGCAAGCAGGATATAAACCCATAGCACGGCTCATGCTGCTTCATCCTCTCGCTCTATTCACTGTAGCAATACAAGATTTTCAGGCAACACGAGTTCAGTCTGTCAGGTTTGCAAAATTCATTACTGGCGCCCAGTGGAGACTGAATTAATGCTCATTGATTAATATGAAATACGACAGGGCCATGAGTTATTGCATTAGTCAAATTACCTCCTTTAAAATTCAGTCCAGCCTTGTTAGATGTTTTGTAGCACACAGAAGCTATTCCAAGTATATTTTTAAGATGACTCGCAGCAGGAGGAAAGGGGCAGAAGATCAAGGCAAATATTCTTGTGCAAAATGAACCTGGAGTAAAGTGACTGATTGCAAAGCCTCCTGTGACTCAGTAGCTGAAGGAGGTAGGGGAAGGGGCACCCCTGCTCACGTGGAGCTGCCTTCATCCTCCAGCATCTCTCCCTTCCTGGAAACATCTCTTTTCCAGCCTTTATGGTGCCATGGTTTCAGCAGGACCTTCCTCTGCTTGCCCTAACAATTGCTTCATACTACAAGGATCTTTTCATTGCAGGCTTTCTGCTGTCAGGACTTGAGTGAAGAATTAAACAGTCAGTTACACAGCAAAAACTGACATCTGAGTTGGTACTGGGCAGTTAAAGTTGGTATCGGTGTGTCAGTAATTAATGACAGCATGAGTTTGCAAAGAGCCTGAAACAACAAGTGACAAACAATTGCTTCAGTTTCAGTGGGTGTGCTTTCAAATGCCAGAGGTGATCCTTTGCAGACCAGAGCTTGTAACTAC
The DNA here is from genome assembly GCA_013401355.1 of Ceyx cyanopectus. NCBI lineage: Eukaryota > Metazoa > Chordata > Aves > Coraciiformes > Alcedinidae > Ceyx > Ceyx cyanopectus. Next base: position 39,262 of record VYZU01045279.1, on the reverse strand, counting down.
TTCTTAGTCCCCTTTGTTAAGCAATAGGAACTTGTGTTTTGCTGGAAGTTGAGAGAGGAGTTGCATGAAGAATGAAATTGTATTTTCATGAAAACCTATAGCCTGAAGCTGCGTCTAAACACAACAATCTTTAAAGCACAGAAGTGGTGCAATCCACTCTCAGCCAGGCATGTTTATTTAGAAACTTGTTTTTAAACAGTTTGCAGAGGGTTTGCAAAATAAACTCAGATTTTAAGCTGGTTTTGGCTGTACCCCTTGGTTGTAAGCAAGTGAATAGCAGTATTAGTGTCTTGGTAACACAGTGCAGTGGAGAAGTGCTGCCCTTTTTCTCTCAAGAGAGGGTAATTCAGCTTTCAAAAGCTGGGGGGACCCTAGGTTCCCTGCTCTGGGTGACACTACTGGAGCAGGGAGGTTAGACCAGATGATCTCTGGATGTCCCTTCCAACCCCCACCATTCTGGGATTCTGAGTTAAGCCTTGTATAGGAAGAAACATCCCAGGTGAAAGGCAGCTTTCTATCTCAAGGTCATGGTTGTCTAAATCCTTTAGCCTTGTCTTCATGTACCTGGAGAGGTCCCCTGCATATGTGTTGCTTTGTGGGCCCTGCCAGTGCCCCTCCCCAGCAGCATAGCTGGGAACTCTGCCTGCACTTGCTCAGGGAGGATTTATTCCTTGTGCTCTTATTTACATTGCTGTTGATCCACTCGCACCTTAACAATGACAATGACTAGAAAATTACTTCCTTCTATTTCCCTCAAATGCCTCCAATTGTTAAAGTTTCTTTTTTTTTTTTTCTCTTTATCCCCCTGCTGATCTGAGCTACTTGCATCCTGCTCTGTCTACCTGGCATCTGGAAGAGAGAGATAAGTAAATATGTCACGCCAAGACTTAATAAGGCACGCAGCTTTCACTTGGATTTAAAATGCCTTTGTTACAGTAGTGTGGCCAAATTAAACAACAACAGAAAAAAAAGTAAATAGAGTTCTTCATTTGCTAATGCAGTTTTTGAGGATCTAAATAGTTCAGGATGTGAAATACTGGGATAATAGGTGCTTTAAATTCATATGTGCTGCCCATAGCTTTTATTTTAGAGGGCTTAGGATGCAAGATTGAGTACAAAATTGCTAATTCAGAAAGACTTGCTGAAGATGAAACGTTCTCCTGAAATGTGATATTCAATTCTGGAGGTCATTTGCTGCAGTTCCCTCCCTGGTATTTTACCTTCCAAATAGGAGGAACAAAAAGCCCTCCTTCAATTTCCACTGTGAATATTTGAGATGTCTAGAGAAAAAAACCCCAAACAAACAACAAAAAACCACAAACAAAAAAAACCAACAAAAACCCTTTTCTTTTTATATCCTGGATGTGACAGTGTTTGTTACAGCACCCATGAATCCCAGCTGAGCAGGCAGTTGGTAGGCACTGGGTGTTGGGTGTTGTGTTAAAGTGAGAGCCATGGGTCTGTGCTTTAGCTGGCTGCCTGAGATCCCTTCTAGGCTTGTAGAGGGTGAGTATTGGAGCAGGAAATCCCAAATGCAGGGGAATCTGAATCTGCTCTGGTGAAGGGAGTTTGCTGATGTGTGCCATTCCTGAATCCAATTGTCTGCTGTGCTGCTTCAACAGTTATAAAAATATCAAACAAGATAAAAGCACTGAGGAGGGAAAAGAGATCAGGATATGGTGAGTGAGTGAGAAGAGGCAGAGCTTTTATCAGCTCCTCAATAGGAGAGCTGCTGGAGGTAATGGTTCCTGGCCCTACTGCAGCCGTTTTCCCCCTTGATGTAGTGAGGGGAGAAAATGCTCCCTGCACAGCGATGCCACACTGTGCACCTGGAGACTGATCTGCTCATCCCTGCCCGAGAATGATTTGGGTGATTTGATCCAGCCTCCTACTGCTAAATGTCAGACAGCTTGTGTGTGTTGGTGGGGGGGTGGGGTGTGTGCAGTGCAGGGGCTGTCTGGCTCTTCTCTGAAACAGCCAAGGGCTGGGAATAACACAGTGGAGTTCACTCTCCTCGGGGTGTCCGGGAGACTCCCCTGTGCAGCTACTGCCTCAGGTAGGTGTGTGAAGAAGGCATCGAGTCGCTGCTTCTAGAGACCTTCCGGAGAGATGTGATTAAGGCATCAGCCATGCAGCAGAGAGGAAGCCAAGTTATCTCTTGTGTCCCCTGAGGCTAGGAAGGAGATGTGAAGGGAAACTGAGATTAGATACAGGAATAACTCTTTAGATCTAGGGGAGAGCTGGAACAGGCTGCTGAGGGCAGGCCTGGAATTGTTAGTGTTTTGAAGTACTTGTCAAACACTTCATGAGAATGGTTTGGATGTATGGCTGAGCCAGTTCTGGGGTGAGGAGATGGATCAGATAAACTTTTAAAGGTGTGTGTTCCCCACCTTGTCCCTATAATGCTATGGGAAGGTGTGGGAAACACATACTCTATACTTGCCTGTTATTAGACTAATCATTATGTCCAGCTTGTGAAGTATTTCCCCAGAGACTGACCATTGGTTGTGCATGTGGTACAATCCTTTTGAGCATATCTGGGCATCCACTGCCTGGCTTCAGGAGGTTGCTGCACTGCTGAGATGGGAGTTTAGTTTTGTGGCACAACTGGATTCATAGCAGTACCTTTAGCTTGCAGCAGTGGTGGAAGCAGGTTCCCATTTCTGCTGCAATCCCTTATATGAAATTATTCTATTTTGGTGCCTGAGAATCAAAGCATCAAGATAATTTTGTCTGGTGCTGCAAACTTGCTGCGAAAGCAGGTGCATAAATGGGGTTGTTTCTTCCTTGCATGCTAACAGCCCTGTTCAAGTCATGCTGCTGGAAGGAAAGGTCATTAAGGTAAAAAGTACAATTATGTTACTGAATGCTGCTGTTAGAGTTGGAGAAAAGAGCAATTTTTCTTCTGCTGTGGCGATGGTGCTAAATGCACTGTGCTGAGATTGTTTCTTTCCCTGCAGGATTATTTCCACCAGCTCATCTGCATCACCGAAAGGGAGAAGTTTGTTGTGCCGATCCGAGCTATAGGTTCCAGAGCTCTCCTGGACTTCCCTGACCAGCTGAACTTCTCCACCTGCCCAGTCAAGTACAGCACCCAGAAAACGCTGCTGGTTCGCAACGTTGGCAACCGGGAGGCCCACTACTCTGTCAGCACTCAGAGGTAAGAGAGCTTAGCATTTTGTTCATGCAGAACACTGGTGGTAAACACTACCAAAAAGGAACCAGAGCATCTGAGTTGCTGTCTTGCAGTTGTAGCTGAAATTGGGCAAGATATCTGGGTTCTGCTGCTGCTTGTAGTGTTTTAAGTGGGAGGCAACCTTTGATAAAGCTCTGCAAGCTGCAGTGAAGCTTTTATGCTGCAGTGGTGTTTCCAACACAGTATCTTGCAAAACTAGGATTGAAAGAGCAAACATAGGAAGGCAACTTGACTGTCCTTGGGCTGTCTGAGATCCTGCATGGCAGACAAGAGCTTGAGGAATTCAGGTCCTGTGAACTGACTGCTGTGTTAAGAAATGGGCCAGTTATGAGCAGGTGAAAGGGACAGTTAAGAATTTATCTGTAGCTATGTTAATATTGGCAAGTAGAACTGGAAACTGTAGATCAGAACAACTGCTCTTGAGGCCCTGACAATAACACTGTGTGGTCCAGGAACTTTTTCTATTAGGTTTGGTCTGGGACCAAATACTCTGAGGTAGAATGAGCTCTTTAGAGGAGATGAGAAGACACTGGCTTCAAAACTGCACTACAACCCCAAGCTGGAATGGGATTGATGAGGGCAGAGGCAGAAGATGAACAATTATTTGGTGCATGGATTGGGGCCTTTCCTTCTAGGAACAATAGAGATAAAGATCCCTCCCAGATTTCCTGGAGAGTGCTAGAACCTCTCATCTTGCAGCTTCCTGGTCATAAGTACCTTCTGAAATAATTGCAAACCAGTATTAACCAAATACACAGCTGTCCTCTGGGAGGCCACAAGCATGTGGTGGTCCCCTAAACAAATGACTGATGTGCTTCAAAAGACAACTTCTTTCTTTTCTCCTATAAAATGTGTCAGTCCAAGAGGAGCTTCCACCAAAGCCTAGCAGGGTGATTTCAGCAGGTTTGTAGGATGCTATTTAAGCAAGCTACTTTACTGTACAAATATGTAGGCAGGAACTTGTAAATCACTGTATAGTTTTCCTCTGGGCTTCCCAGATTTAGCTGTCACCACCAAAATAAATTCCCAGGGAAGTCTAGCATCTTTTTTCAGGGCGCTTACTTAACTATTCTGAGTGATATGGCATATGTTGAATCCTGCATGATATGGATTTTGAGTTTCCAAGCTTCAGCAATTAAACATTTTGCTCTTGATTTGCAATCAAGAAGTGGGAAGCATTAGAGAAGTTTTATTTCAAGCTACTAAAAAAAAAAAAAAAAAAAAAAAAAAAANAAAAAAAAAGAAAAGTAGAATTCTAAAGAACTGGAATGTATGCGTATGCACAGAGATCAGATCAAAAGCTGATGTGACTTTTTTTGTCAGATGAGGGCATTTGTCATCTCTTCCATTTCATGAGGAATTTTTGAAAGCTGGTTTGAAATTTCAAAAGGATGATTTAAATCTTTGAATAGGACTAGCATTTTATTCTAATTAAGTTGCCCCCACTTTCATTTGGATTTCTTTAAAAATACTATGAAGTTCTTGAGCTTCTGCACTTTTTTCTTTGTGTTCAGCAAAATGTCATAATGAACTCTTCATTGGGAACTCTCTCAAATGTTCATTTCCTCTAATACCTGTCCATCTACCATCTGCCTGGATGTGCAGATAGATAGGAAATGAGAAAACATGAGGAATACCTGACATAGAATTGGGCTAATTTGGAAGTTAAAATCATAGAATAACTTTGGTTGGATGGGACCTCTGAGATGATCTGGGCTAATACTACTCAAGGATCGACCAGTGTCAGAGTTTGATCAGATCTACAGCTCAAGATCAGGTTAAGATCCCATTAATCTCAGCATTTCTATTTATGTCCTGTGCTTCAACTCCTAAAGTCCTCTTCTGTAGCAATGCTTTCTATCCTATCAGTGCTCAGCCTGTGCTACGAGTTATTCCATTCCAGATTCAGGATTTCACATTCTCCATCCTTGAACTACATGAAGTCCACGTGTTCGTATCCTCCATCAATTTTTTTTCCTCTTGACCTGGGTCAGGATGTCCCCTTGCAGCCCAAGACCAGAACAGCCATGTTCTTCCTATGTGATGAGGCCATGGTGTGCCAGGAGTGGTTATTCCAGGTGGGGACATGCCACTACTGCATACCACCAACTCATGCATACTACATACCACCAACTCTTCTTGTCTTTGGAGTTCCTCTGGACCCTCTATCCTCTCTGTGAACTTTCACATTGATGATGGAGTCTCTTGATAGCAGTGATCAGTGGTGGGTTCCTTGCTGCTCCTGCTGTAAGAATTTGCTCAGAACTTCCTCTCAGGTGAGCCCTGTGATTCTAGAAACCCCAGAAGAGAACAATTGACCTCCCAACTGGCATAACAAGTTAACTTGAGAATCAGACCAATACACTGCTCCACAGGCCTAGCAGATCATTACCTGGCAATTATCATTATATATTTATGGAGTCTCTTGTGAGAGGCCATTCTCCTGATAATAATAAATAATTATCAGGGGATTACTTTCCCCTGTTTGAGGCTGTAACAAAAGCTGCATCATCATTATTTACAGAGGTAGTGAAGCTTTAGTTTAATGGCACTAATTCTTTGGAATTATTTCCATAATAACTTGATGATTAATTATTATCATAGAACACTTAAGACTGTGCTTTGGAAATGAATGAGTTATGTTCTCTGTCCTGGAGAGCTTGAAGTGTAAATACAAGCTGCAGTATTCCAGAGTCATGACAGAGGTGCTATGGGAAGGAGCTCCAGCCTTGCAAGTGTAGGTCAGGACTGCTTTAGTCTATTCTTACTTAGTGGAGCAGCTTAAGTTGAATGTGTGCTTAACTTCTGCTCAGTAAAGATGTGGTGGTGTGTAAAAGACAGTCTTAATGCAGCCAGTCAGTTCTGTTTAATATCTTTATCAGTGATCTGGTCAATCGGATTGAGACACCCTCAGTCAGTTTGCAGATGACACCAATTTGGATGGAAATGTGGATCTGTTTGTAGAGGAGGCTCTACAGAGGGGTCTGGCCAGGCTGGATCGATGGGCCGATGCCTGTGGGATGAAGTTCAATAAGACATAGGGCCAGGTCTTGCCCTTGGGTCACAACGACGCCCTGCAGTGCTCCAGGCTGGGGCAGAGTGGTTGGAAAGTGCCTGGTAAGAAAGGACCTGAGGGGGTTAGTCCAGCTGAAGATGAGCCAGTGTGGCCAAGAAGGGCACCAGCATCCTGGCTTGTGTCAGCACTGGTGTGGCCAGCAGGACTAGGGACTATGCCACTGTTTCCTAGTCTACTGTGCACCTCATATCACTACCTTGTCTCCTTTCTCTGGATTCCCTTCTCTATGGCAGCAAGCACAATCTGTCTGGTTTCATTCTCAATGCACTTTTCAGCCCATCTCCAATGTGGCTGCTTTCAGTACTGAGAGTTCAGCTCTTACCTCTGATCACTTCATGAAGACATTTGCTGCAAGTTACTCATTTATTGAAGGACTTTGCTGTTTGCTGTTGTGCATTTCACTTCAGGGAAGAGCTCTTAAGTGAATCCACAGGGCCAATTCAGCATCCCTCTGCTGTTCCCCATTCAGGAACTCTTCCTTGCCATGGTATCTGCCAGAAAACACGGCTGCATTTTGACCATATTCTCAAAGGAGAAAGAAAGCCCACCAAAGCACTCCCCATTATGCAGCCTGGCTTTGTGCCTGTCCTCCCAGAGCTTAGTAATAAAAAATAATAACAGCATAAATATAGGAAGTATCTTCCTGTTGTTCTCATTGTTGAGGCAGGTTAATGAGCTTCTTCTCCATGACATGGAGATAAATGTCATTCCAGTACATTGGAGTGGAAAACAGCGTCTGGAAGCAGATCTCAGTGCAGCATTGCCCTTTCCTGACATTACTGACGTAGTTCTGTGCCACGTTAGGGGCTGGAGCGAATCAGTCTGAGATAAGAGCCATTTAGGAATGTCTCCACCCAGCTCTGAAAGCCTAGAAGATTATCCTGCAGTGCTTGGAGACTCCCCCTTACATCCCCCTCATCATACCTCTGAAAATAGAGCCAAGGTGCAGTGAAAGAGGGAAGGGTAGAGATTTGTCAGGGTTTCTCAGCTCAGAAACTGAGTTACAGATGATTTGACCTAACAGACTAGGCTTACTGGAATAGTTTACCTTGTCTGTTGTATCGTTACCAAAAAGTATTATATGCTAAGAGTAACTGATCTTTCTTTGTTTTGGTTTGTTTTATTTTGTTGTTTTTTCCTGCAGTAGGTCTTAGTGGACAGATGAGGCAATTCAATCACCAGTGATTTTACTGTTTTCCTTGGGGTTGGAGGTAGCTTTTAATGAAATTGATTCTCCCAAACTGATATGATTTTTATAATGCAGATTAAGGAACCAGTAGACCAAAGAAACTTTGTTTGTGGAAGATAAACCTACCATGGGACTTTATTTTGCAGCCTCCTTGCACACTGTGTTTATCAGATGTGTGGTTGCAGGAGAAAGGTGGTGTGCTGGTTAGAGAGCCTGAGTCACAGAATTTCCAGCTTTGTTCACTTGTCTGTTGTGGTCCCTAATTATGTCAGGAGTATTTTCCCTTGGTATCCTCATGGCGATTTAACACCTCTGTCAAGATGGGAGCTGATGCTTGGTGAAAATAGGCAAGATGTAAATGCCAAATATACTATTATGAAACTGCTTACAACTCTAAAGCTGCTCCCTTTCTGAAGGGCAATAATGGGCAATATCTCAGCAAGTGCTGGTGGGAAGGTCTTTCCTAAATCGATGTGACAGGATGAGCTTGCACAAGCTGCAGATTGCAAGGTCCTGTTGGGAGATGTGGACCTGTGGAGGTTTAGATGTCATTACAACAGACCAAGCATATAAATGGACACAGCTAAAAAGCATGTTGTAAGAAAACAAGTTATTGAAGCAACCTCCAAACCTGCTCTTTTCTGCCTTTCAGGAGCAGTGGTGATTCATTAAAAGGGTAGATCTAACAGGATGAGAATTATCTTAAAGAACAGCTCACAACTAAGGGATAAAAGGCCAAAGTTTTGCCTGCCAGCTTCATCTCTTGGCAGTGTTTTTTATTTGGCTGTTATGAGGTGTCAGGGACGTCTCCTTAGCGTCTCTTCTTATCTGTAGGCTGCAGGGAACAGCTCAGTGATGTTGACTGAAGTTCAGAGGAGTTAAACTTAACTTTGGAGCTTGAATCTTTGGGTCTTGGAGAAGCAGGTCTCCATGAGGGGTAATTAGCTGACCTGTAGGTGCTACATGGGGTGGGATGTAGGGGATGCAGTTTCTGATTTGTGCTAATTTTTCTCAGTCCTAAGAACTGACTCCTGAACTCAGTTGGATCTTCCTCTGATAATTGGAAAATATGAAGATAGATTCTTTCTCGGGCATCCTGAGGTCACACTCAGGAGTGTTATTCCCATCCCAGCCATCTGATGGCATGAGTATGTAGACATGGGGAAGTAGGAAAGTGATGGGATTGGGAGGTAGTGCTGAAGTGTTGCCCTTGGACTAGCAGCTCTTGAGTCTGACAACGTTTCTGGCAAAAGAAAAGGTGTGTGTGGGAGAAATAGTTCTGTGCCTTTCCCACCCCAGACAGTGATCCCAATCAGGCATCAGCAGAGACCTACAGCAGTACTGGCATGACCATCAGTGCAGATGCAGGACCATGTAGAGCAGTTATTCCTGATAATAGGCTGGTTGTATCTTGTCTTTCCTCCTCTCTCTTAAAAGTCTCGGGTCCAGGACGTCGATGTTGCAGGCCCAGTGCTTCCCTGATAGTCAGTAGCAACATTCTCAGCAGTTGCAAAGGGAGGAGGTCAGGCCTCTAATTGCAGTGATATCTCCTTAATGAGCAGAAACTACAGCAATTTCATCGGCTCTCACTACCGACATGAACAGAGTTCAGCTTGTGCGTGGCTCCAGTTGTTCTCGTTATTTTTGTGTGCATGGTGCATCCTCTAATCGCAGTCAAACTCTCCACAACATGTTCGTGAGGTGACAAATCAGCCATTGGCAAAGGAGAGTAACTTTTCTCTTTGAAGCAGGGCTGTTCAAGGGCCCAGCTGCCCTGGTGCAGAAGTGTGTTTCAGTTGATTCCTCCTCAGCATTGAAGAGCTGTGGTTTGTGTCTTGTCAGCCAAGAGCTGGTCACCTGGTGACAAAGCAGAATGGCTGGTGTTCAATCCAAATGGCACCATTGTATTTGCATAATGACTGCCAACACATTGCACATAATTTGTCTGGTGGCTACAGAGCTTGGTTTCCAACTCAGAGTACATGGAAAACCTCCCGCTCTGCCTGCCTTGATGTGCTCTGATTATTGGTGCTTCATTTGGTCAGGGATTTAATCAGCCTGTAAATGGGATGCTCCTTTTGTGTCTCATTTCTGTGTTGTTGGATCACTCTAATATACATTTTCACTCTTTTCTGATTGCTCCTTTTCTTAGAGCAGCTTTCATTGCATTGCTGAGAAAATGTGCCCACCCTTAGGCTAAGCCAGAATTGTTTTCAAGGTTAAAAAAAAATTCTGAATATTAAACTGTAATTATTCTCTGGTCTTTAAGAAAGATATTTATTCTCCCTTTCTGATTTCTAGGCTTAAATCTCCCTGAGATGGGTATTGTCTTGACATTTGCACCTCTTGAGGCGAGTTTTATAGGTGGCAGGAAAAGACAGATTCCTGAGGAAGCAGTTGTGCATGCAAATAACTCTTCTCATCTCTGGGCTCTTCAAAAGCTGTTCTCTGATCCTATTGGTAGCAGCTGGACTCAAGCCTCACTGCAGAGAACTCAATGCAGGATATGACGGAGACAAGGTCATTTTATACCATGGGCTGGATCTTTTCTGAAGTGAGGCAGTTTCTGACCCTGTATGTTCTATTTTGCTTCTGCTGACTGTGGTTTGGTTGCTCCTTGCTTGCCCAAGTGAGCTGAAGTAACTAGGCTGCAAAAGGAATATAGTCTGTCCTCAGATCTCCCACAGTAGCCCTTATATGTCTCTCTTTCTGTGTTGCAGCCCTTTCTCTGTTGATACCTCCATTGGGACTCTTGGAATTGGTCACACCATGCAGGTGACAGTGGAGTTTCACCCACTGAAGACCGGGGATCATTCTGGATCCCTGATAGTTCACTATGACACAGGTAAGTGCTGGGTACTGCATGGTGCCCCTCAAAGGAGAACTATAAGTGCTAAAACATTAAACTTGTTTTGCAGACTACTTCTAAACTCTTATTTCAAAATCTCAGTGAGTTTCAGTGCTTAGAAATGAGCAGATAAGGGGAAAAGGCTGAGTCTGTTCCTTGTATCTGTATGTCCCGTGTCACTGTGTTCTGAGGGACCCTGGTGTCAGCATGGTGTTCTCCACCCAACACCCTCCAGTGACAGTCATCTGCTGTTGTTTCCCATTGCCCCTCAATTCCCAATCATGTTCACCTCAAAGAAAAGTGACCAAGAGCTGGTGTTCAGGGGGTTGTTCAAGTGGATCCCCTCAAACAGGAAGGAGACTTCTTGAATCCTCTGGCTGGCAGTTGCTGTGTAGAGGAAGGAGGAACCTTGTTTCTCCTTTATGTGCATGCACAAAGCTTTGCTCCTAGACAACACTGTGATTAAGGGGTATGATCAGGAATGTCTGTCAGACTCTCTATGGTGCCCATGGTCTCTTACATCTCTCTGTAAGGCTGAGGTAACACTTTAGCTTTAGCCCAGTGATCAGCACTTTGAGTTTGTAGAAGTTACAGAAATGCTCCTTTATCTTCCAAATGCTCTCTGTAACCTTATGAATGATCACAGCTTTGTTAATAATTTGTGAGCAATTACATATTTTCAATGAATGGTCCCCCAAAGCTAGGGGTTTGCATAGTGCTTTCTTGAAAGAATTACTGACATATCAGCTAGAGAAGCACAAAAAATGCCTCACTTCTGTGTGCATAGAGAACCTTCAGGATAAAGTTTGAAGAAATAGATCTTTCTCTGGGTTAAATCAGGGCTGACTCCACTAGAGGTTAAGACTGTGGGGGTTTATACCATGTGAATGAAAAGACCAAGCAAAGAATCATGGCCAGGAACATTATGGCTTGCCTTGAAAAACCTAAGTCCTGTTCTTACTGAAGCTCCTGTTTAAGATTTGCACAAGTGATTTGCTTGGATAGGCCATGGGGATCAAATTCTCTGCAGGTTCTGAGCTTGGCAACCTCCCAGGAATACATGCAGCTACCTGGGAGATGAACCCACAACTCATTCCTGCTGTCAAAACAATGCTGCTGTTGCTCTTAAATAAACTATGGATTGAGGAGAGCAAGGGAATAATTAAGGGATTATCCCCCTAGCACTGAAGCATACAAATAAGTAAAAGGCTGCTGAGATTAATTGCTGAAGTGAAACTGAAACATTTAATCAATTGGTCTTAAAAGCTGCTTATTGCAGGTGTAGGCCAGAGCATCAGACAGCATCCCCCACCTCGCGTGGCGAGCCCCAGCTGATTTGTCCTGTACTAAGTCAGACTCCCTGTGTCTCACATGCAAAAAGCAGCTTTGTGGTTCTTTCGGAGCCATCAACAGCCTGGTTATTATGAAACAGAAGCGCTAAGAGCAAAATAGCAGGTTGAGGGGGTTGGGAGGGGTTTCCCTTGCTTTCCTCTGTTTGTGGTGACTTATCTGTGGCAGTTGTTATCAATGAAACACGCTGTTTCTAATGTGATTGATTCGGGATCAGGTGCGAGTTACGTTGCTTTATTTTCTGAAGTTGGGTCAAATCTATCTCTAGGGCTGCTTAAGCAAACCTGGAGCAATTGTGCATACTTCAGACTATCCTGGTTAGAATACAGGTGCTGTCCCCTGGTAGACTGGTGGTAGTCCTGTTGCTACAGACTTTGCAGATGAATGTGAAGAAAATGTCTTTGCTGCTAAGAGCATGATGATTTACAATGAAAATTTAACTTTCAGAGCTTTACATGTTCAAACTCTACTGCTTCCCTCCAAACATATATGTGTCTGGATGTGAAAAATTCCAGTTCATACTTGGGGTGTTGTAAGCTGCAGCACATCATTCATCACCGTAACATCAGATGATGGTGTTAGGGTTCCTGAGGCCTGCACATATACTGGTTTAGAAAGGGTTCTGCACTTAGGACCACTAAAGGTCTGGTTGGTGGCATGTCCCTTCCCAGGTGTCTTTTGGCCCATCTCATGTAGATATGGGAAAATAAGTTCATGGAGTTAAGTCCAGTCTCAGCCAGGTCAGTGTTCATAAAGTTTAGATATTCCTTCAATTCTCAAGTGATGCTCAAGTGAGAGGTCCCAGCTGGTTGCCCCATGATGCTATTTGTACATCAAGCCCAGTTTGCTGCAGTTTATTGCAACCTGAGGGTGTAGTACAAGCTTGGTGTGAGAGGGCAAGCTTTGCTCAGGAACACTTGGCCAAGGAGATGTGACAGCTTCCCAGAGATGTGCTGTGGAGTGCAAAAAAATCTCACTGGTCCCATAGCTCCTAGAAACATCATCATCTGGAGTAGATGCTCTGTGTGAGTAAAGGAGGCTACCAGAGACAGGAGGTACTAGAGAGATGCTGGGAATTGTGAAAGGAGAAACAATTTCTCTGTTCAGAGCTCCCTCAATCCTGACTCACATGAGCCTCTTGTCTCCAAGAAGTACCTGCTATGTTATGATGAGGGGTCATCAAGGTACAGGACCAGGTTCTGTGTTTGTATGTGGGTGCCCACAGTGCTACTGGACCTTGTAGAAAGGTGCTACAATGTGCTCCTAGTGCAAATGATCTGTTGTGCAGTGCTGTAATTCCTCTGTACAGTTTTCTCCCCATCAGTCACCACATCCCTTGGGATTTCATTGTCAGTACAGGAAACTTGGGTAATTAGCAGAGCCCCACGGAGCTTGTGCGTGGCTGACAGACGCTATATATTGAGATGCTTTTATTGCTGTCAGTAATAAGAGTAATTATGCAGATTATTTTCCTTCGGTGGCTCTGAGACTAATGCAGAAGCAAAAGCCTTGAGGCAGGATCTCACCCTCTTTGAAGGGAGAGATCAGAGCCAGTAGTCATATGAGAAATTGAGGAAACAGCCTATGCAAGAGGAGCCATCCCTCAAGGAGTGATGTCTGCTCCATTACTGTCCTGTCTTCCCTTGGTGCAGAGCCCCCAGGAAGCAGCTGCCCCAGGAGAGAGGTAATATGGGTCTCAGTAGTTCTCAGTGGGTTTGGTGCTGTTGGAAGCCTCCAGCCTGGTGCTGAAAGCCTGCTGAGGAACCATCTGGCAGATTAATAACTTGTTTTCCCTCCTCTTCCTACACAACTTCAAGGAGGGCTGACAGTTCTTGAGCAGGAGGATTCCTAAAGCACATCTCACCTTGTTTGCTGTGGATCACAGACCTGGGATCAGAGCAGCCTTTGTGGCTCTGCCCACCCAGGGCAAGGAAAGGAGAGATCAGCCTCAGTTCCTTGATTAATGACTTCAAGATCAAGTAGATGATGTGGGAAGTGTCTGCCTCTGGCTCTGTACCTGTCAATCAGATGGAGTATTCCAGCTACTTAGGGTAGTTACTGGCCCTGTAAGAAGTGAATCAAATAAGGTCTCCCCTTCAACACCGTGGGCAGCAAAGCTTCCTCAAGTTATTCCTGTATGGGTGGAGAGCAAAACATCATAAGGCTCCTGTTCCTATAGCACTGGGCTGCAGCATGGAGAAGGAAGCCCTAGCCTAAGATGTCTCTTCCCTGGCAGTGCTCCTCTAGTCTCTCTGGTGGTCTTCTCCAGTCCTGAAGGCTGGCTGTGCTGGGGGATTACTGCAGAGGATTTTTGGTACTTAGCACCAGAAAGTTACCATGAGGTGCAGTCTGGGTTGTTATGTATCTGCCTGGGTGGGCTGTTTATGCTGCTTGGCTTCTGTCAGCAGAACCATGGCAAGGATCATGCCCTGGACTGGGCACTGGGGAGGCTGCCTCTCAAATCCTGGGTTCAGTTTTGGGCCCTTTACCCCAAGAAGGACATTGAGGGGCTGGAGCATGTCCAGAGAAAGTCAGTAAAGCTGTAAGGGTCTAGAGAAGAAGTCTGGTGAGGAGCAGCTGAGGCACCTGGGGTTGATGAGCCTGGAGAAAAGGAGGCTCAGGGGAGACCTTTTGTCTCTTGACAACTCCCTGACAGGAGGTTGGGGCCAGGTGGGGTTGCTGTTTTCTCCCAAGGAACAAAGCAATGTTCAGGGTTACAGGTGCTATCAGAGGTGGATCTTTATCTTCTTTTCTACATGGTATCCCCTGACCCACTGCCTTGAGATGCCTCTGCCCTTCTCAGTCTATCCACAGGCAGCTGTTTATGCTGCTGCAGCCTCCAGAGCCGTCAGCTTGAGAAAACACTGACATCCATCTCAAATGGGGAAAATGAGGCATGAGATCACAGGAGAAATTAAGGCATATTTTAAAATGACTAATGAGGGAGGTGCTGTGGGGCTCTTCAGTCACTTGTTGAGTGACAGTGGGTTTGCTGTGATGTATTAGAGCCACTTGGGTTTGCTGAAGATGGAGGGGAACTGCTGAACTGGGTGTGCTTGACTGACAGCTGGAGAAGCAAAGCCTGTGGTAAACTGCAGTGGGGGCTCCATCACTGTAGACAGGCCAAGGGGATCTGTCACTGCTCAGCTTCAGTGTGGGATGGACAGCTGGGAATGTAATCCTGTCAAGGTGCAAATCCTTTGGGATAAAATTGATTCTGGGTTTAGCTGAATTAGGGTCCACCTGTGGTGATCACTCTACACATGCAGGAACCTCATTACATCCCAGCTCTGGTTGTTTATTGCTGTTGGAGGCTGAACAAGTAAAGTGTAGCCTGGATGTGCCAGAACTTCTGACCATCTCAGCTGCCCCTAAGGGTAAAGCATCTGAGAAAGAGCAAGACAGTGCCTGATATTAATATGTGGCTTGTGTAGACTTTGGAGAAAACAACTGCCTTTGCATAGCTCTGTTCTCTTCCTTTTAGGAGCCCCCTTTCTATCAAGGCTCTTGTCATCTGTTTTGCAAGGCTGGTGTCGCAATCAATGGCTTCCAGGAACTCGTTTGAAATGAAAAGAAAATCCTATTGATTTAGTCTCTAGATCAAGCCTTTGCCTTTCCCTTTCTTCTTTGTAAATCCACTGATGGATGTGAATAGGCAGCAGGGTTTAACTGAGGTTTAGGCCTTGTTGTATTGCATTTTACATTCCTGAGATCACTCAAATGAGTTGCTGAGTGCTCTCCACTTCTACTGACCTTGCCCACAGTGGAGGAGGCTCAATGTTTGTGTGAGCAAACTCACTACCTCCTTGGGTGTTTGAGTAATCCCTGTGTTGTGCAGGGTGCCAGGGTGGGGATACCATAACCATTGTTTGGTTTTAATCTGAGTCTCGTGCAAAGTATTTCCAGAGGCACTGATGTTGCTGTCAGTAGCATTAAGTTACTACTGAGCTCAATTCATGACAACAGACCCTGAGCTTCTCATGGCCAACTCTTTCCAAGTCTACAGTGGTTCATGCTCATGCAGCTCTCCATTCCCTCAACACCACAGACTTACAGTAGCTTCTTACAAGTGCTAAGAGGTGGGGAAATACTCAGCTTCTGAAGCTGCAGCCTCTTGCTTCCAAAGCTTCACTTTAGTGCACTAACTGATGGAGTTTTATTTGTTCTTAGTGCTGGCAGATGATTAGAAACTTATTTTATCCTGTGAGTTTTTAAAGATGCTGTTTCCTATGTTGCCATCAGGTGTAAGCCAGACTCTGCTACTGTAGTTATTACAAGAGGCTGCTTTAGCTTTTTCTTGGACTATCAGGTGCTGAAGAACTCTGTGGAGGGTTGGGGTTTTTTTTCTGCTGGCAGCTGGTCTCTCTTTTATGAACTTTTATGTTCTTGGATGCCTGCTTCAAAGGGAGTGGAGTGAGCCATATATTGTAGGTGGAAAAAAGGTGTAAACAGGAGCTCTTGCAATTATAGGTGGACTTTGCATCTTGACAGCAGCAGCTCTGTGACAGACTGAGGGTTGGTAACTAACTCTTTAGGATCAGTTGGAGGCTTTTACACATCAAATCAGTTTGATGGGCGAGTCTAATTGGTCTCCAAAGTGTTTGTGTTTGTCAAAACAGCTAACAGGGAACAACTGCTTCCCGTCTTTATTCCCCTCTCCTAGAGCTGCTTAGAATAATGGGTTTGTTATGCTATTTGTGGTAAGGTGGCTCCACTCCTTGCAAACAAAGGGTGCCCTTTGCTCCCTCTCCAGAGCCTTGTGTTTCAAGACAGATGGTTTGTTGATTTGAGGGTAGAAGAAGGGGAATTAAGTTTGTGCTTCATTTCCTTGAGGTTTTTTGCATAGCTGTACAGCTCCCCAACTGCATCACATTCCTCCTGACAAAAACCTGTGATGAAGCAACTGATGGAGTTAGCTGCATGAGGATGGACTGGGTGTGTGTGTGTATTGAGAGGGTTGTTTGGAAGTTAAAAATCTCCCTTTGGCTATTCTGTTTCCCCCCAGGCATACACTGAAACAGACTTTCCTTTGACACCACATATCCCATTTCTAGCATGTGGAAGATTTCTGTAGGAATGTGGTTTTCCCTCTTTACAGGCCATCCTGGACCACAGCTTGTCTACTCTCACATCGCTGGAAATCACTGATATGTTCTTAAGTGGCATCAGCTCTGGATGTGTCTCAGGGCAGAGCTGACTGTTTGTTACCCTCTTTTCCTTGTGGATCAATCAGCATCTGCTGAGAAGCAGAAGAGCAGCTTGAAGGGTGATTGATTTAAGTGGTATATTGGGCACGTCTTTGCCAGGCCATCAGAATGAAGGGCCTTGCGCTGTTTTTCCCTATGGGCCAGAAGCAACATTTCAGCTGCTCAGGTACCCCAGTGTAGCATTACTGGAGTAGCAATAATGAATAAAAATAGCCCGTGGCACTGCTGTCTTTCAACCATCCTCTGGTTTCATTCTCCTTCTGGATGCATCCTGTGAGTCTCCTTCGTGCTGGGCACAACAAAGCCTCCGTGCTGGCCAATCCTGCCCCAGGGGGTTTCATCTTGTAACAATGCAAATGGATCTTCCTAAGCACGGTGTGGAGGAGGGAATGGGGAATACTTTGGATGCTCCATCACAGGAGGATGCACAACACGGAGACTGACTGAAAGCGGGATGACTTTCAATGTGCAAGAGGGCTGTCTGAAGAGCTTTCACCCTGGTGTGTAGACCACTTCTGGCTGGAAACTGCATTCCATCCCCCTTTTCATCCTTATGTGTTCTTATAGTTCCTTGCAAGGCTTTTTGGGTAGAAACTCTCTTCTTTCAGTGGGCTCAGTGGGAGCTTTGCTCAGGCCTGGGCCATGTTTGGGGCCTTTGACCATTAACAGAAATAACCTTGTCTCCAATAATGATTAGAATGTCTGAGCTTTGTAGCCTGGGAATAATTCTTCAGAAACACCCATGCTAGCAGCAGTAATGTATATAGATAAGCTGCTCCTAGGGCTGTAGTTAATAATGTGATGGTTTAACGATGTCTGAAGGTATTTTGTGACCACCACCTTAGAGAAACACTTCAAAATGACTGTCACCACCCTGTGTTTGGCTGTAGTGCTGGAAATACAAGCATGGGGACTGGATGGTGGAGACCCAGAACACCTGAAAGGTGATACCATTAGCATCCTGACAGTGAAGCAGCTCTGAGCAATGCTTGTGACTCTAGTGGTGGCTCTGCGGGAGATGCAGTGAAAAGCATATGGTAGGGAAGGCTCTGGGGAACTCTTCAGCCTTGCAGAGGTTGCTTAGCCTGGTGGAGGAACTCGCTTCTCAGGTGGTGAAGTGATGAAGGCAGAGCTTTGCCTGCTGTTGGAAAACAAGAATATGCAAGAAGCAGTGAGGCAGGCAGGTAAAGGAATTACTGCTGATCAATGCAGAGGTGCAATCATTGACTCCTCTTTGGAGTGAAGAGCTCTGCTTTTGCTGCTTGCTTGGGTTTTCAGTGGAAATAAAAGCAGCAGGGCCTGTTTCTCTTCAGCTATGCTCATAGAAGAGAAGAGAGCAAGGGCCAGTCTGCAAACAAAATGGGCAAATTAAACTTGCTTTCCTTGCAACCGACGCACTTAAAATGTGACTGGTGTGCACTCCTAAAAAAGATTTAAAATCCAAATCCAGCAGAGGAGGAGTGACAGGGATAGAGGAAGAATAGGTCTCAGTGAAGATGGAATGCAGCTGGGTGCTGGTTTGTCTGTAGTCAGGCTAATCCATCTGGTTACCAGCTTCTGAACTGTATTTCAAGCAGTCATCAGTGAAGGACAGTAGTAGCTGTAACACTAGGAAAGCGTTGCACATAAAACCCAAATTTGTTCTGAAATCTTGTTCAAGGGTGTGTCATCTGTTCATGGAGCTGCACTTTCAGGCTAAATAAAAATTGTCTTTCTATTTAAGAACAATTTGTTCTGCTCTGAAAACTATTCCCCCTTGCACCAGGATGATCACATAGCATTAGAAGGATGATGTTTTAGCTCTTCTGTAAATTCCCTCTTTTTCCTGCACAGCAGGCCCTGCAGGGGTTGACCCAAGGATTTCTTTCTTCAAGGTAGTGAGAAGTTACCATGATGTGCTAAGATCCCAGTGTCTGCAGCCTTGCAGCTGGATGCTGGGATAAAACACAGTGGTGATTCTGCTGTGTCAGAGCAGTGTTCAGGAGCACACAACCCAATCCATCTGCTCCACTGCTCTATAAAACATCTAGCTTTTAATTTAATGTTCAGGATTTGCTTCATTTGGGTTGCAGAGCAAGAGCTGTGTTTTGCCAGCTGTAGGAAATGCATCAAAAGCCCAGGATTGAGAGAATTGACAGCCAGTAATAGATCGTGTGGGGTCAATAATGATGGGGCAGCTATCTCTGGGTTCAGTCAAAGTGCTTTCCTGGCAGCATAGCAGCCCAAACCACACACCCTGGGCATCACCCTGTCAAGGGAAATACCTAGTGCTGCATCACTGTTACAGGACAAGGGATGTTTTTGGGTTTTTTTTCTTTAAACTTATATATTAAACAACCAAAAGTCTTAAATGAAATGTCACATCTAATTTGGCACCCAGGACATGAAATCTGCAGCTGTCCTTGGCCAACCCTGACAGCTCCACTTTCTGTGTCGCTTCATCTGCCTGGCAGACAGATCTGGGGCTTCCTCCTGCCTCCCTGGCAGCTGTGCACACTCCACTCTACTGAGCCATTTGTGGTTTTACATCTTCAGCACAATGCCAGAGGCCTCTTGTTGTGCTAGAAGGTGCTCGGGCAAACTCTCCAGCCTTCAAAAGAGTGCCTGCAGCCTTGGTGCCTGCAGCCAGGAATGGATGGGTGGCTGCATCCCCAGCTTCTCTCCAGGAGAGCAGTGGTGGGGGGATGCTTAGCAAAGTGTGTCGAAACAGGCAGTGCATATGCTTTCTGCCTCGTGGGCTCTGGAGTGAGCAGTTTTCTGTGCTTGGGAGGCATTCTTCTCATCTTTGTGTAATAGCTTCTGATGGTTTTATCTTCTGAGAGTTTGTCCAGTTGCTCCCTGGATCTAGAGCTGTTAGACTACAGCCTCCCGTGGTGGTATGTTCCTTGGGAAGGAATATTCTTTGGATAAGTATTACTACTACTGTAATTTTTTTCTAATAACATTATTTCAGGCCTTTGGGTTCCTATTTTATGACAAATCATGATGAATTTTTCCTTACACTTCCCAGACCATCCATGCTTTTACAGACCTCTTCCTTCTATCTCCCCTCGGATTTCTAGCTTGAGGAATCTGATTCAGTCTTCATATAAAAGCTGCTTCACACTATTTTCGTTCTTCTGCATTTCTCTGCTTTCAAAAGCTTCAGCTGGGTTTTGGAGATCAGAACTCTCCCCACCATTTCAAGACCTGCATGGCTATGGGTTTAAGCAGTGAGATGGGAGTTTTCATGGTGATTAATGTGTAGTATTTTATTGTCTTGACCATTGCAGAGCATTAGCTTGTGTTACCATGAACCCATTGTGCAGGCATAAAGCACTGCGTGCATCATTGAATAGGTTGGGAATACCCAGGGTGAACTTGCAGGCTTGGGCACAGGCATCAGGATCCAGGCTGAAGAAATGGGCCTGCGGGGCAGTAATGGGCAGGCTGGTGTAGGCCATGCCCCACCAGTCTTGTTCTGACATATCTTCACAAACCCACCATGAGTGAGGGCACTGCTCCAACACAGTGACATTCTCTTCCACGTCCCATCCTGCTGTGGGCTGTCACTTGTTCCCCAAAACCTCCCTTTTCTACCCACATGTGCCTGGGCATCTTTGCTTGTCTGCAGCAAGGGACTGGGAGAGACACAACACTGGTGGTGTTCCTGCAGGAGATGCTGGATAAGCAGCAACTGAAGTGGGACTCTGAGGAGTCCCCTGAATGACTTTGATGCAGAATTGCCTTTGAGCTGAGGGGGGATGGCAACCCAAAGGCCATCCCAGTAAATACTGTCACCTTGGGGTGACAGTTTACAAACACACGCAGAAATTAAGTTTTAAGGTTGGTGGAGTGGCTCCTACAGCTAAAAACTATAATGTTTTCTTCTGTGGTTTGCTCTGTTCCTTATACCTCTCTCAGCAAGGGAGATGAGCAGAGTCTCCTCTTTGCTTTGTTCCAGGTGAAGATATTCACACGAGGCTTTATGGAGCAGCTGTAGATGTCAACATCAGACTAGACAGGAACTCTCTGACAGTGGAGAAGACTTACCTTACGCTGTCAAACCGCAGCACTGTGGTCATCCACAATCAGAGTGAAATTATAGCCCACTTCCAGTGGAAGGCTTTTGTTACTCAAGAAGAAGAGGATCAGCAGAAGCTGAGGTTTGTTGGAGCAATTAATTTAATTAAGATACACTGCCCAAGGGTAAAACTAACCTATGTCCTTAAAGGGGTTTGGTGCTTTTGAATAGTTTAGGACAAATGAACCATCCATAGTATCAGGGTGTATATCCCTGGGCTTCAGAGGGATAGAGCTCACCACTTCCCATTCCAGTTGTGCTAGGGAAGGCTTAGGTTGGATGTAAGGGCAAATTTCTTCCCTGCAAGGGTTGTCAGGGGTTGGACCAATGAGGTATTTAAACCTTCTGCAGAGTCTAGGGAGTGTTTTCAGGTGGAGGTTTCTTCAGGATAGGTGGAGCAGCACAAGACCTGGAAGTGCATTTTGGGCTCCAGCAACCTGTGTCTTCACAGTGGTGAAGAGGGGGTGGGGGGGTTCTTCAAAGCATGTCTCTTGGTGAAGCTTTGAAATCCCCATTTCAGTCAGCAAAGAAACACTTAAAACCTTGGGTGGGGGGTGAATTGGAGACTGTCTTCAAAAGCTTGGGTGATTTTAAAAATCCTTGTATGGCTTTTGAGACTTGGCTGGATGTAGGTATACTGGAGTTAGTCTGGACCTATGGCTGATCAGGAAACTGCCTAAAACAGGAGCACTTTTTAAGGGCTTCTGAGCAAATAAAGTTCAACATAATTAGGTCAGAAATGCCTTCAAGGCCGAAACTAGTTTTCCACTGTTCTCTATTTTTAATTACACAGCATGTGACTTCATATAAATTCAGTGTGTTAAAAGAAAATCTCATGACCTTCCCTTGGTTCTTCCCTGGACCATTCCTTTGGCATTTCTTCCCACCTGCCTGTCTCTCACTGGACCTTCAGTCATCCTCTTTTCCCTCAGAAGCAACCAGGTTTTCCCAATGTTAACTTCAACCTCCTTATTTTTTTTTTCCAATTATATTTGATCTCATGCCAGTTGTCCTAGACTCTCACCAGGACATTTTGTTCTTCCTTACTTGTACTCTTGGGGCGGGTTGTAACTCCCAAGACCACTGTCCTGCTGTCAGAGAAGCTTTTGAGATCTGAGCAGATCTTTGTGTGAGGGGAGGCAGTGCAGGAACCCTGCACAGGGATGTGACCCCAAAAGACCTGGATCATTAGAAGCTCTATGCAGGGGTTTGCTCTGTCTCCCTCCTGCAGGACTTCCTGGGATGTACTGGTGGAATTAGTGTCCATTGATGGAGGTTGAGCGAGGGTTGTTCATCTGGATGGTTGGCAGCCCTCTTCATGCATGGCATTATAGGTCAGCCGTGGAGAAACATTTCTGATTGTGCTCCACAGGGAGTTAGCAAAAGCAAATAAAGTTGGCTCTGGTGATGGCATTTGCCCCGAGCTCTGTGGGCAGCCGCTGGTGTCTGTGGCCACGTTTTCTTTCTGATTGTATTTGAGTTTCGCTGGGTGATGATCCTTGTCCTCTTTGTACCACGGCACCTCCGTGTGCTGCATATGGAGCCTTCCACTCATCTGTCCCACAGTTGTCACTCGCTGGCTCTTCATGGCCAGAGGACTGGAGCGTGAAGGGAGGACAGCAATATGCCAGCTAGGAAGCAACTCCGCTGCAGCAGCAGTTCCTTTTTCTCTCTCGGTTGTGATCTTTAAACACTAGAATTATTTCTGCTACAACTTCTAATGAAGGGAGAGATGAACTCCATCAGAACTCTGCAGAGAAAGCCAAAAAGAGGGAAAAGATGAGGTGGGTCAGGGCTGGATGTTACAGTTTAGATTCGGGGATGCTGGTCTTGACTTCCTTATTGGGTGGTACAAAGCTCCTTTCCCTTTCAGGACATCTGTTTTCAGGGCAGGGATTATGCCCTTGTACTGATCATTGGCAAGGCTGCCCCTTGTTCACTTTTGGGCCCCTCACTCCCAGGACATTGAGGGGCTGGAGCACATACAGAGAAGAGCAATGAAGCTGAGGAAAGGTTTAGAGCTAAGTGGGGTGAGGAGCAGCTAAGGAACCTGGGGTTGTTGAGCCTGGAGAAAATGAGGTTCAGGGAAGACCTTTTGTCTCTTGACAACTCCCTGACAGGAGGTTGGAGCCAGGTGGGGTTGGTCTCTTCTCCCAAGGTACAAATGAGAAGACAAGAGGAGTAAGTCTCAGGTTGCCCCAGGGCAGGTTTAAGTTGGACCTGAGGAACAATTTCTTCCCTTTAAAGGTTGTCAAAGGCTGTCCCAGGCTGCCCATGGCAGTGATGGAGTCCCCATGACCCCTGGAGGAGTTTCAAAACAGTGGAGATGTGGTGCTGAGGGACATGGTTAGTGGTGCCCTGGCAGTGCTGGGTTAATGGTTGGACTCCATGATCTTGAAGGTCTTTTCCAACCAAAACAATTCTGTGATTCCATGCATATAAACCCATGACTTTCACTGATGTGATGCATCAATTCATTAATTTGCTTTTGAAGTGCTCTGGGATTTTCTGGTGGAAGGCAGCGAAGGCAACAGAGAGCAGGTAATTTGCTTATTCCTGGAGGTCCAAAAGGGTAGGAAAAAAAAAGAGTGATTCTAGTAACCCACAGCTGAAACCCAGCTGCTTCTCGCCCTCCCAGGGCAGTGGGTGCTCTGTGATCTTTATCTGCCTCCCTGTGAGCAGCTCTATGGTTGGAAAAGCCAGTTGAGGTTGTTGGTGGATTCCCTACCAGTTGTGTCAGTGGCTTGGAGCCAGGAGGCTCTGTTGAGGGCTGAGTTTTCACCATCCTCTTCTTACGTAGTAAGCTTGGAGTAAAACTACCTCCCACAGCCATGAACAAGTGATGATCTGCTCCATTTGGAACCCAGGCTTGTGGTCAGATCCTTGCTGAGCAGCTGCTGTGCCTGATCCTCCCCAGCTGTGCTGCTGCCCCTGCACCGGGATGACAATCTTGGTAAATACGGTTCTTATGGATTGTCTGCTTGGTGTCTCCCCTGGTGACTGCAGGTCGTGTCACAGGCTGCAGAGGCAGGAGGAGGACCAGGCAGATTGTTTCCTCCAGGAGTGCACGGTGGACCCCACTCTCTGGGATTGTGTTTCCCTTCTCTCCCGCACCTTCCAGAACCAGAGGGCCAAGGTGCAAGAAGACTCCATGCTCTTCTCCAGTGAGATCTTCACTGTTGAGCCAGTGGTAAGTAAGAGCTGAGGACCCTCCTGTGTCCCTGCAGGAGGCTACTTGGTAGATCCACGCAGCAGCTTGGTGTGCCAGGAGAGGAGACATCAGGTTTCTAGTGAGGAGTTTCTGAATTGCAGGCTCCAGGAAGGTGTTGGGAGTCTGCTGAAAGCTGAACCCTGCTGCGGGGGCTCGAAACAAAGAGCTCTAATTAAGTGTCCTACAGAGATATTAATTATGGTACCTAAGGACACACCTCTCCCAGGGTGTCTAGGGATTCACAAAGGGTGTTGGAGCACTGGCACAGCAAGTATTGACCTTTCTTTACAGAGAGGGTGGTTAGGCATTGGAATGGGCTGCCCAGGGAGGTGGTGGAGTCCCCGTCCCTGGAGGTGTTTAAAAACTGTGTAGATGTGGTGCTAGGGGACATGGTTTAGGGACCCTGGCAGTGTAGGGCTAATGGTTGGACTTGATGATCTTGAAGGTCTCTTCCAACTAAATGATTCTATGATTCTATGACCTGAAGAATTAAGTGGTCCTCTGTGGAGAGGAGGCCAAATTCAATGCAAGTTCAGAACTATTCACAGAACTACCAATCCCTTTGTATAACCTGCATTTGTACAGTGCCTGAATCTCCCAGTGTCACCTGTGACACAAGGCTGGCAGGCTTAAATGGGCTTTTTTTGAATTCTGTTGCATGTAGATAGAGAAAGTGTTTTGTGTTTCTGTTCATGGAACTAAAATCCCACATCCTTAAATCAACCACAGCCCTGATTTTGCATGTTTGCATGGTCTGGGACGAAGAATGTGTGCTGAGCAGTGTGAAATCCCTCTATCTCAGAATAAATTCTAGAGTAATCTGAATCTCTTTTTTTACTTTTCGAAGAGGTGAAACTAATTTATACTGTTTTCAAGGAAGAGGATCATGGTGGAACACTGGAACAGGCTGCTCAGGTAGCTGATAGAGGCTGCATCCCTGGAGACACTCAAGTTCAGGCTTGAGAGAGCTTTGAGCAACTTGATCCAGTTGTTCCCTGCTCACTGCAGGATTAGATGATCTTAGAAGGTTCCTTCCAACCCCCAGTATTCCATGATTCTGTGATTCATTGTTTTCTTCTCGGATACTCTTATAGCCCATATAAGGCTGAGGGCCACCAATGTCAGCGCAGCTGCAATTTCACTCCACCACAGCTGACAGCAGCATGATGTGACCAAGAGGTTGTGTTAGAGCAGCAGAAATATTGCAGGGAGTGGGAGTTGATCAGCTGAGCATTATGAGCACCCTGTGACATGTCAGAGATTGTTCTGGAGTGTCACAGAACTCCTGTTTCATCCCAGTTGGACTATGTCTCCACAACCAGCTTAACCTGCTCTTGAGCTCCTGGAGTACAGGAAGGTTATGTCCAGAGGTGTGGCTGCCCACAGTCCCGAGTCCTGGTGCTCCAGGGAATGTTTGGACATGATGTGTAGCCTGGCCTCATGTCTTGAGTGGAAACCTTGCCTGAACTGTCTGTTCATGTTACACAGTTTGCTCTAGGACTGAACAGAAGTGGGTTACTATACGAGCCTCTCCCCTTTTTTCTTACCCAGCTTTATGAACCTCTTCATTTCCATTAACTTTGTTATCTGTGGAACAATCAGGTTCACATTTAGTTTTGCTTGTGTCTGTTGTCCCCCAGCATGTGATGTGGACATCAAATAGCAGTATTTTCTTCTCGTTATCAGATATAGAATCTAAAACTCCATTGCCACTGACTGCACCAACCTTCTTTCCAGTGGTGGCTCTGTGACTTTTGGCTTGGACACACCCTTCTTGCACTGCATATCTACAACTCACCCCCACCCATCACCCATGCCAGGACCTTGCTGCCTCAGACCTTCTGGCCAAAAGTAGACATTCTCTTCTTCCCACCCATCACCCATGAGATGTCTGGGAGCACCTTATAGAAATAAGGTATTTTCAGGTGTTGCTGGCTGTAAGAGCTGCAGCAGGTCACTTCTGTCTGCTCAGGGTTAACTGGCTGAAGAAAATAATAACAGAAAGGAGGAAGCAGTGATTTTGGAATTACCATGTGACCATGAACACTTTGAGCAGCCGTCCAAGCCTGTGGGAAACAAGCTGTTATGCAACTCTGACTTTCCGAGCGCATCTCAGATCTGATCTAATTTATTTTCCCAAACACATGTGATATGTCAGCAGAAGCAGCCATGCTAGAAGCCCAGGTGGCTACCAAAGGACAGTCTTTGCTTTTTGCTGCGTCCTCCTCACCAGAGCTTAGCTGTAAGTCACATTGCAGACATGTGGGAGCTGACTCCTTGGAAATAGAAACCAGAGGAAAAGGAGGATGAGGATTTGTTACCATTGCACTGACCTTGACAACCCTTCACTGTCCTGTCATTGCCTGATGGTGTCACATGTAAGCTGAGCTGTTTGAGGTGGTCTTCGAGATGTCCAGGTTGTGAAAGTGCTACTGTTGTTGATCCAGGGGTTGGGCCAGGAGGGAACAGTGTTGTTGGTTCCTGCAAATGTCTACCTCAGCTGGGGAACCAAGCTGGGCCCCATCCAAATGAGAGGTTACTGCAGAGCACTGCAGTTTTTGGCAGAAGGCCCCATCCCCAGTGGGAGCTGTGGTCCATCCCACAGCTCACTGTGGGTTTAGTTATTTATGGAAAGAGGCAGGTGTCCTCTTTGGCACTGCCTTTGTCTTAAGAACCCTGAACTAACAAGATGCACTTTGAGTGTCATTTAGGTACTTCTGTTGCCAGCCCTGGCTTTGTTTTTTGTCTGCTTTGAGCAGTGATTTCCTTTCCATGGATGATCATCCCCCTCTGCAGAACAAAGGAGGTGATTTGGCCACCAGCTGGTGGTGCCCAGCTTTTCTACACCAACTTTTTCATCTTCAGGCTTGTGGAGATCTAGCAGATTGTCATTATTTAGGGCTGAGGGAAGGGAAGAGGATCTGCCTGTATTTATGGTTGGGCTGTTCTGTATCTGTGAGTCAGTGTGCCAACCTCTCCTGCATCCCGTTCCTTGATGCTGTGGAGAAGCCAGGGTACAACAGCTGCAGTTGTGCTGTATCATCACACAGCCACCGCTTGTGTTTTGTGCCACCTGCCAGTTGCAGCCTGTCTGAGGGTGACGTGAAGCCAGAAGTGTTGCAGTCTCACATTCCCAGCCCTGCCTCGTTTCATTTCTGGCCTGCTTTGCATCCACAGTAGTTTTCCGTGCTCTGAGTCAACTGCCAGCCTGTAGAGAACGTGGTGGCCCAGGCAGACCGCTGGCTTCGGAGGTGTCCCAAGGCTCATCCATGCGCAGCCGTAGCCTGCAAGGATGGATAATGAAGCAGATCCTTTTAACCAGCCGTTCTTTTTTCCCTGTAGGGCAGCAGGAATGTGAGGAACCTCTTCAACGGCAGATTTTAATTTCCCAGGAGAAATAACTCACAATATTTTTCTAGTTTCATAGTCTGACATACAGCAGTAATGAAGGGAGAGATGACAAAATTTTCCCAGAATAACTATGTCTTTAAAGAATTTGGGTTGGCCATAGAATAGTAGAATAAAGCATAACCGATTATTTCTTGCCCTCTACCTTTGAAGTTGAACTTACAGCTCCACTGACAAAACAGGGGAGCTGTCTGTGGACGTGCTGCCAAAAGTTGATGTCCAAGTACATTGAATCCTGCAGAGTGGTGATTTCATATCAGGAACTCGAGCCTATTAACTGCTATTGCAGATTTTTTTGGGAGTGAGGATATGGGTGCTAAGCTTCAGTAATAGTGCTGCATTAGGATTGTTCTAGTGAGCTGTGCTGAGGCATCTAAAATGATGAGTTTTATTGCTAATCCTTAGGCTTGTTTCTTCTGGTGCCTTTGAGGAGTCTCATCTGACTGTATCTTGGGATCCAGCAGCTCCTCAGATGTTGGGAGAGATGTCCCTCGTTCAGATCTTGGTGCATCACTGAACAGCTTCCTGGAGCCTGGCAAGGCATCATCCCTGGCAAGGGGGGTTTACATGCTGCACCCTCATCTGTTTAGGCTGTCAAAGCAGCCCTGACAGCAGCCCAAAGCTCACTACTTCCTTCTTCACTGCTTAATTAACCAGCTTACAGAAAGATCCCAGCACCATCACAGCAACCTCTGATCTCGGCAGCATTGAGCAAATCATCCCACTTGGGACTCAGCCATGCTGACTAACACCTGCAGGGACCCGTGTCCCCTCCCATGCAGTTTGAGATGTGCACTGGCAGCTGAAACCCTGGGGTTTGGTGCAGTACAGCTTCACCATTCTCATGGTCAGTTGGAGTTCTCTTGGGCCAGGATCAAGTTCTTGCGTTGGACAAATGCTGTGCAAGTGCCGACGCAGCTCCAGGTCCCCTTCTGACAGCAGTGGTGATGCAGGAGCAGGGGGAGGCCAGGACAAATAGAGCTTTCTTTGTCATGAGCAATGTCTCATATCCCACAAGAAGACCAACAGGCAGCCAGAGCAGATTGCAAAGCCCTGATCTTGCTTTTCTATCTTCTATGCCAATGAGCTCGTAAGCAGAGGGCAAAGTGAGTTTTGGCTGGAGTAGCCAGCTCTCTGATGGGGCCTTGCTTTTGTTTGCAAGCTGGTTTCCAAATATCTTCTATAAAGATGAAGGCAGGCACAGTTTTTTTCTTCAGAAGCTGCTCTGAAATGCACCCAGCAAGAGGCAAGATTCTAAATAAGGTTAATCCAAAGCTGCAAAGACCAGAAGGAATTACTCAATGGTACAGCTTCTGCTGACAATCCAAGTTAGATATAGAAAGTTTGTAAGATGAATATTCCCATGCCTCTCCTGAATACTTGGGCATTCAGGTCTTGAAGATTCAGTCCTTATTCCTTCTGTACATTGGCAGCTCACTGGAGAAACTGGGACTAACAGTACCTCTGTACCACCAAGGAGCTCCTGGAGGTTTTTCAGTGCCCTGAGAGGAGCATCAGAAGCACCGCTGAAGCCTGGGGGGACTCTGCAGTGG
This sequence comes from Ceyx cyanopectus, assembly GCA_013401355.1. Lineage (NCBI taxonomy): Eukaryota > Metazoa > Chordata > Aves > Coraciiformes > Alcedinidae > Ceyx > Ceyx cyanopectus. Next base: position 10,161 of record VYZU01045279.1, on the reverse strand, counting down.
ATGAAAGCCTTGTTGTGCCTCTGTTTCTGTGTGCTGTAAAATGGGGAAGTGAAATTGATGGAAATATTGGGATTTTTTATGCAGTTCTCATTGTATTCCCTCCTCTCTGGTGTAGTCACGATGTCACTAGTGCTTATCCAGCACTGCAGTCGGGATTGTTGCTGTGCAAGTCATGTTGGGGATTCAGGCGGTGCCAAGTATCCATCTGTCTGGCTGCCAGAGCTTAGAGGGGGAACAAGAAACTTTATCACCCTAGTCCTGTTCACCCAAAACTTGCTTGGCAGTGACCAGAGCAGGACAAGCAAGGTGAGTGCAGCTTGTAGCAAGACAGAGCTGTCACCAGCATCAAGCGTGGGCTGTTACTGATCTGCACTTTTGCACCACCTTCTTCAGTCCCCAACCCTGCCAAGTCTGTCCCTGTCCCTACTTCCACGACTTATCGCTCCAGAGCAGAGGGGTAAGATCACTGTGTTGGTGGTATTTCTATCACAGATGTGCTGGCTTTGGACTTCACCAAATCCCCAAGTCAGCTAAACTTGCTCAGCCAGAACAGCCTGCTGTTGTTGGCAGATACATATTCATCAGGCCAATGGTTCTTTTTAATTTTCTTCCTTTCCTGCTCAGTTTCATTTTTGCTTATGAGTTGTATTGCACTCGCTTCCATTAACGGGAGATGTATTGCCTCTGTCAGCCACTGAGTAATAACCAGGCTGCCCAAAGTGTCCACAGGGCCAATATATCTGATTGCAGCACATAAAACAGACCAGTGAGTTCCATCAGCTGGCGATCCAGCATCAAAGCAGTACTTTGTTAGATAGTTTATCTGAGCGCTGCTGCTTTAAGCTCAAAGAAGCTTGTTTTCTGGCCTCAGTGGAAGGAAGGATGCTCTGAGTTTCCTAGGAATGATTGGGCTCTGAGACCTTGTTTGTGTGAAATCAGCTTTAGAGCAGATGGTGTTGCACTAAATGGTGATATGGTATAAAATCAGACTGGTTTTTTTTTATGTAGATCCTCAAGTCTTGCAAGAAATAACATAATTCCAGTAAATCAGATACTCAGTTTCTGGTAGACGTTGTCTGTCAACAGCTGGCACAAGCTCTGAGCTGCCAGCCCCTGGTAATCCAGCTGCACACAGCCCTTGTGAACTGGAGGGTGGAACCACAGTCATACTCAGTCAGTTTTTATTCTCAGCCTCTCTGGTCCAGTCCTGTCTCATGTGAATACTTTCTCCCCAGTTTGCTGTCTGGCTCTACAGAGCAAATGAAGGCTTACCCTTGGAGAAATCTTGGTGGCCATTCTGAAATTAGGCTCATTTCACAGAATTCCAACGTGGTGGGATTGGAAGGGACCTCTGGAGATCATCTGATCCAACCTCCCAGCTTGGTCACCCAGAGCAGGGGACCCAGGATTGCAATGTCCAGGCAGGTTTGGAATCTCTACAGATTAGGAGACTCCACAACCTCTCTGGGCAGCCTGGACCAGGCTCTGCCACCTTCACATCAGTTTTTCCTGATGTTTAGGTGGAACTCCTAGTCGTTAATGAATTTCCTTCCCGTTTACAGCACCCCTCTGTTCTGGTTTTAAGGCTCAGGATGTGCTCTCCTTCCCTCAAGCATCAGCACTGCATCAGCTCAGTATGTAATTAACATCTTTCTTCATCTTGTCATGGAATGGCTTGAATTGTAAGGGACCTTGGAAAGCTATTTAGTCCAACCCCCTCTGCCCTGAGCAGGGACATCTGCAACTAGAGCAGGTTGCTCAAAGCCCCAGCCGACCTCACCTGGAATGGTGCCAGGTATGGGGCATCTCTCAGCAGTGAGTGTTTGTGTGGCTGATGGTGCTGGGAAGCCTGGCCAGTCACTCTTTGCTGTACAGGAACCCAATTGCATCTCTCTGGGCCAAGGACCAGAGCAGCTGGAGGATCAAACAGAACCACTGGGCATCTTAGCCTGTGTGAAGCCCCCATTAAGGAGTGGGGAACATTGGTGAGCTGAGCTGTGTGTTCAGCTACAGCTGTCAGGATGCAGTGGAGGCAGGTGCCTGCCTCGTGCCTCCTTCCACCTCCCTAGGGATCTGTGCCCAGGGTGAGACCACCAAATTCAGTCTGTTACACACACAGCGAGCAGCTGGGTGATGAGCACTGGTGAGTTGTTAGACTCTAATTAGTCAAGCCAGGGAATCTATCATTTGAGTGTTTCTTCTCAGTGGCTTGGTTTAGGCAAGCTCCAGGCATTGTAGCAGAGCTGATGTTATTTGGAGCACCCTAAATACTTTCTTTCCTGTAAATCCAATATAACTCTGTGTGGTTGCCAGTTTATGGAGAATTCCCATTGTACCTGGGGGGGATGAAGTTTTTCCTTATGCTCAGGAAACTCTACCTGAACAGGAGGAAAAACTTCTTCGCTGTGAGTGTGCCAGAGCAGGGATTGGATGAGATGTCTGTAGGTGCCTTCCAGTCCCTACCATACTGAGATTCTGTGGTTAATACCTATCACACTGACTTGGTTACAGACTGGAGGTCCCCAGTTTGCTTCCTCAAGTGTGTTCAGTTGCTTGCTCCCCTGACTGTGATGGAGGTGGTGGAGTCCCCATTCCTGGAGGCATTTGAAAGACATGTAGATGAGGTGAGATTAATGATTGGACTTCATTATCTTAAAGATCTTTTCCAACCAATTCTATGATTGACATTTGATCTGCCAAATGCATTTACTCTTAGTTTGGAGAAGAATCCAAGTGACTTTTTAGTCTCAAACTTCCCTACTCTTTATGTTGTTTGCTTGGTGTTTGAAACAGTTTTCTCTACCTGCTCTTCCTGCTGTTCTGCTGACTCCCAGCAGGCTGTGCATTGGGTGAGTTATTTGTAGCTGTAGCCCAATAACTCACCATGTCATAGCTCTTTAATTTTTGTGGGGACTGTCTTTTAAGCTCTAAGCTGATGAGAAATATTCTAGTTATTTAATATTTATGCTGCTGGAATGCCAGAGGCTTCAGTCGGTTCAAGACTCTTCTGGACAGAGTAGTGAGGATACCCAGCAGCAAGCAGAATCAAAGCCTCACTTCGCTGTTAGGAAAACAACTCTGTTCTTTTTGCCTCCTGCTACATTCCTTGTTGAGTGTTACTGCAGTTGTCAGAGGTGCCTGTATTTATGTGAGTGAACACACAAAGAGATATTTGTCATGATAGGGGTTGAGGGGATGCAGGTGGTGCACTTGTTTAAACCTATTGCAAGAAGTGAGGGAGAGCCTTTACAAACCGGGGATGTTTCTGAGCGTGCACAGCAAAGCTCCCTGGGACTGGACATCAGTGTCAGGACTCAGGAAGAGATGCAGAGGAAAAAGAGCCGAAGAAAGCAGTGTATGCAGACACACTGGTAGCATGGCCCAGACTTCAATCCCTGAGCAAAAGCATGATGAGGAAAAGAGCTTGTTGGTTGATAGATGTGTGGAGCTGTAAGCAAATCCCAGCTCCTCTTGTTTGAGATCACCCTGCAGAGGTAAACAGGATGCGTCCCACTCTCAACTCCTTTCCTAGATCATCTGTCAGAGCTGGTGTGCTGGCTGACTGCTCGTGGCATGAGGCAGGAAAAGCCATCGGTGAGGAGGAGTCTGGTCTTCACTGGTCCCCAGGCAGGAGGATTTGTTCTGCTAGGTGCTGAGTGCCCCAGTTCCCCAGCATATGTTGAATACTCAACCATATAGGTTAAGGGTTTAAGAGTCAGCACCTCTGTAACTAAGAATGGATAAATCCATTTGATTTGTTAAATTTCTCCCGATCCAAGTAAAAATGTTGATATAGTCATGATGATACAAGGACATGAGGGAAAGTTTGGAGGACAGAGGTACCTTTTCCTCAGGCTGGTTCCTTTGAAGAAATCCTGCTTGACTGATTGCAGCATGAGCCAGTTTGGTTGCAAAATGCCCTTACCAAATGCCAGTAAAGGTAAGGGACTCCAAGTTTTTTGCAGCAGTTTCCAAACTCTCTTATAAATTTTAAGTGTTGCTCGCTCTTGCTCTTTGTTGATGCTTGAAATAAATGCTACAGGACTGTTGTTGAAAAAAGAAAGTTACAGTTTGATGATAAATGGCTTGCTGTCTCTTTCTGTTTTAGGAGGGAGATGTCTGGCCAAACTGCTCAGCTGAAATTAATGTGATCTTTAAACCCCAAGAAGCCAGAGTCTATCAACAAATGGTCTACTGTGACATCTCAGGTACAGCTCCTCTGTCTCCTGTTCCCTGCTGTGAAGGCAACAGCAAAGTCTTCCAGCCCCTGTGGTCCTCGTGTAGTTGCTAGGAAGGGTCAACGATCAGCAGGGCAGTGCTGGCACCTGCCCACTCTCCTTGTGGTTTCCAGGTGGTCTTCTATCTGTGACCAGGACTCAGGATGCCTGACTCTGGATCACTGATCCCTGAACACCCAAGGCAGTGAAGGGAAGTTTTTGGTGCCATGGGTTTGCTAGGATTTCCCCTGCTGGGAGGTGTCTGTAAAGGCCAAAATGCTACAGAGCAAAGCAGCTTTAGTGGGCAAGCACTAAGCCCCTATAGATCATTTACCTCCAAGATCGGCCTTTATTACATGAATACATCATCAGACTCCTGAGGCAGTAGGACCTGAGTTACAAATGTACTCCAGACCCTGGATCACCTCCTTCTACCCCAGTGCTGCCAGACTTGGGTGGCTGAGCTCCACTGAGCACAAAGTGTCTGGAAAAGGACCCTCTCTGGCCAGTGGGTGCTCTTCTCCCTTCCCTTCATGGGAATTGTCACCTTGAGGCTCCAAGTGCATCCAGGTTGTGCAGGACTTGCTGTATTCAGCAGGGTGAACATCCTTCATGGAAACTGGAGCCTGAGCAGTCTGCTGGAGAAGCTTTGTGCTTGTCCTGACTTACTGAAGTGCTGTCGCATCCTTTCTGGGAACAGTTCTCATTGACCCACCTGAGTTGCACCGGTTTTGCCCTTAGAGAGGTGATGGCTTTGCTGTGCTAGCATGGGGCAGGGAATGCTTGCAGCAAAGTTCTGGTTACCTTGTCTTTCCTCCACGTCTGTGCACAGTACTGCTTGAGGTGTTTTTCAGGAGTGGGAGATGGTTGTCAGACTGCCATTCAGGAAATGTGATGGTTTTCCCTACCTGAGAAGCCTGTGGTCTTCCAGCATCCAGGCTGCCATTCTGGAGGGTGCTGAACTTACTAAGCCAGCTGCTTTGTTGCTTTCCTTACTGCTCCAAGCCAACAGATACAAATGTCATGGAACAGCTTTTTATTTATACAGTAATTGCACAGGATTTACTTGGCAAATGCCACCTACAGTAATTACCCAAGGCTTGTGTTAACAAACTGTCTTCCTGCCCACCAGCTGCAGTTGTTACAGCTCTGGAAGGAAAGGATTGATTTCAAAAGCTGCTCCCAAGGGATTCCTTGCTCACTGCTGTGCTCTCAGCTCTGGGTTTTTTTGGATCTGGTAAAGGGGGTGTCCATTGCTTAGCTGCAGGGATCTCCAGGGGTTGGGCCAGGAGAGGTTCTTCACTGCAGAAAAAATTAGAAAACTACTTGTCTGCAACCCTTGAGCTCATTTGGGAGTTATAAGAATTGGAGATCTGTGATTAGAAAGAGAAACCTTCTCTTCAAAGACACTCATGGGCCCTTGGGAGAGCCTAACTCTTCTACTGGCTGCTCAGAAGGAGGACCTCAAGAAGATCATTTAAATGATGCACCTACCTCCAATTCATTTCAAAACAGAGCTGATCCCTGCATTGTCAGGGTGGAAACTGTCCAGGAGTCAAGCTCTCTGGGTACAAAAAGAGTTCAAAAAAGTAAACAAAGATCTTTAACTAGGGAGTCACCTAATCTTGCTTCTTGGGTCCCCCAAGAAAGGTGACTGCCTTTCACACGTGCTTCCATGAAAGTGACAAATCCCTTTGGGGGATGATTGCAGATTGTGTTTTGCTCTTTGCTGGGAGTATCTGGAAGCTTTGCCCCAGTGCAGCACTGTGCAGCTGGAGCTCACACCCCACTGGAGAGGACCTTTGCTGGCCTCTGCTGTTTTGTTTTTGCAGATGCCTCCATAAATTGCTTAGCAGATGCTTCTGGATCATGTGATTCACAGAACCCATCAGAACTCTGCAACTTGCAGGGCTGTCAGCCAAGAAGTGCTTTGAAATTTGCTCTTGGCAAATATTTAAGCTCCAAATGAAGTTTTGTATTTGCCACGACAAATAAAGCCGTGGTTCTTGAGTGTTGGAAGGAGGCACATGGTGGGGTACTCAGACACTTAAAATTCTTGGGGGGGGATTCTATGTTTTTCTGCAAATGGAAGAAGATTGGGTTGCATCTGATTCCTTCCAAACCCCATTTCTGAGCCACTCTTGTAGGGAGAAGCAAAATCCCAAATGATGGTCACTCCTTTACCTTGTGATGTCCTGCATGATGTACCACTGTGGGTCTGTGTTCATTGATGGGGACAGATGAGAATCATGTTCAAAACCAGTCACAAAACACAAAGGTATTTTGTGAACAAGAAACTGAGTGTCAGAAAGCAGCAGAAGTTAAGGATTTTGACAACAAAGTCCTGCACTGTTGGGCTACCTACACTCTTTAATTGAATGATGTGCCAAAGTGCTATTCCTTCTGAGATCCAAATGCTTGCCCCATCAGATGGGATTTGGGATTGAGGACAAGGATCCTGTAACCTCTCCTGTAGCCTCTCCTTGCTTTTGGTTTCCCACATGTTATGGTGGGAACATCACAGGGCTACAGCTCAGCTGTACTGAGGCTTTGGGCAAAGGCTGGATGTTCTTGAGGTGCATGACGGTGGTGACACCCTGGCCCAGGCTGCCCAGAGAGGTTGCTGAGTCTCCTTCTCTGGAGAGATTCCAAACCCATCTGGACAATGTAATCCTAGGCCCTCTGCTCTGGATGACCCTGCTGGAGCAGGGGGGTTGAACCATATGATCTCCAGAGGTCCCTTCCAACCTCTACCATGCTGGGATGCTGTGAGTCTGGGATTCAGGCTGTAAACTGATTTAGAAATTAGAAACCAGCCCCAAGACATAGCTCCTGAGGGAAGAGAAGGATCCCTTTTCTTCTGGAGCATCTAGAACTGGTCCTATCCAGTCCAGAGTCAGGGATTGGTACTGAGGCACTCTTTAAAATGCAGGGTAACAGGGAATGATTGTACTGAAACAGAAATCTCTCCCCAGGCCGTGAGACCAGGCTGCCCCTGTGTGTCAAAGGGGAGGGGACAGGGCCCCGACTCTGCTTCAGCTTTGAGCAGCTGGACATTGGGAAAGTTTTTGTTGGATCATCCCACAACTATGAGGTGAGCAGCAAGGCCTTGCAGGCTTTGGGCTGGATCCTGAAGGCTACTGGGGCAGCAGGAAGCCTCATTGACCTGCAGGATTTCTGGCAACTCAGGCTATTGTGAGCATGGAAAATAGTACAATTTGAGGTATTTCACAGAGTCTGGATATTTTTGATGGAATCTGAAAGGTGTATATGTTCTTTGTGAAACCCTAGTCAATGATTTTTGGGCGTGTTCAGCCTGGAGAATGCTTCAGGGACACCTTCTGGAGGCCTTTCAGGACTTCAAGGGGCCTGTCAGAAAGATGGAGACAAACTTTTTAGCAGGGTCTGTTGGGATAGGACAAGGGGTGATGGGTTTAAACTGAAAGAGGGAGATTTAGACTGGAGAGAAGGAAGAAATGATTTACAATGAGGGTGGTGAGAGCCTGGCCCGGGTTGCCATGAAGCAAAGGAACTTTCTATATATTTGCCTCCCTGCTACAGTGTCAAGCCTTTTGAAAAAAAAAAAAAGAAAAAAAAGAAAAGAGCAACAGAAAGAGGCAGAAAATGAGGCAATTCATCATGCCAGACACTTTCAAAAGCTTGACTGTGGCAGAGAAGGTCACATTAAGGTGTTTTCTTACCAAAACATTGTGCTCTCTATGCATTTTTAATGCTGATACTTTATTTATGCTCTTTCTATCAATTTATTTTTTTTATTACTTGAGAAAATGTGAATAAGTAGATGATGCTGTTAGTGCTGTCCTAAGCAGCTAGACTGGAGGTAAACCTCAGCTCAGCGTAGGATCCCTGAATGCACTTTGTACCTAAGCTGTAAAACACATGAGAGGAGAGAGTAGTTTTCAGGTTACTATTGTAGATTTTTAATACATTAGTTTTTTTTAACTGCAGGTACAAAAATAAAACAAATAAGGAATGTCTCTTTGCTTCCATCTCATTTTTTCTGACTGACTTTACAAGGACATAATTAAGGAGAAGAAATCCAAAGCAGATAATTAGGGCTGTGGAAGTGGCAGGATTGTTCTCCATGACTCCCTGAAAGGAGGCTGAGCTAGGTGGGTGTTGGTCTCTCCTCCCAGAGAACAAGCAACAGGACAGGAGGAAAAGGGCTTAAGTTGTGCCAGAGGATGTTTAGATTGGACATTAGGAAAAATTTCTGTACTCAAAGAGTAGTGAGGCACTGGAACAGACTGCTCAGGGAGGGAGTGGAGTCACCATCCCTGGAAGTGTTAAAAAAATATGTAGACATAGCACTTCAGGACAAGGTCTAGTGGTCAAGATAATGATGGAGGTCTTTTCAAACTCAGGGATTCTGGGATTGTGTTGCCTGTTTAAGGCAGTGGTTCTCCAGTGTTCAGCAAAGTACATCTTGGTTCTAAGCATACAGATTATTCTAATAATGATAAACTCTATTGAATGAGAAAACGAATCAGCCTTCTGTAAGAAGGATTCCTCATGTATTTCCATTTTATTTTCTTGCTGCTGCAGGCAATCCTGTTTAACAGAGGAGCCATTGATGCTTTCTTCAAGTTGGTCCCTCCAACTACAGCTCTGGGTTCCTGCTTTGCCTTTCTTCCCCAGGAGGGCATCATTCTGCCAAGTGGACTCCAAGTCATCCAGATCTCCTTCAGTTCCACCACCCCAGGGCAGTTCACAGAAGATTTCAGGTTCAGTGTGAAAGGATCTCCTGAGCCTGTGACCTTGACTATCAGGTGAGGAGGCTTATAGGAGCTTACTGGACATGTTTGTAGCTATCTCTGGGTGATCATCTCCCACTTAACTCATTTTATGTGGATAAAATCTCCCCAGATTGGGGCAGAATCCCTTCCCTCATCCTGCTGCCCTCCTGTGACCATGTCCCTTACACTCTCAATGCCAAGTTAAACTTTCAGTCTTGGTTTCCTCTAGAAATCAGCTTTACCTTCATGGTTGAGCTGTGGGGGCTCTGTGACCTTCCAGGATGCTGTCTGTGCAGAATTTGACAGCAGAAATTTCCTTTTGTGACCTTTTGATACCCCTGTAAAAAGACCCCAGGATTTTAAGTGACGCTGATCATGCTGGAAAAAAGCTTGCCTGGTGGCTGCACAGGAAAGGTGTGGAGATTCCTGCTGCCCAAGCTGGCTTCCCAGGGGCTGGAGTGACACTTTCCTACAGGTAGCTTATTCCCTCTTGGGCCATGGCAGACCACATGATGGTATCGGCTTTGAGAAGCAGATGTTCATATGGGACAGCCCAGACCACACAATAGAGGTGGTTGGAGATGGTTGAAGGGTGGGCCAGTCTGGGTGATTCTGTGGCCAGAAGCAAGGTTTTTAAGATCTGGTGTTAATAATCCACACAAAATGGAGGGCAGGAACCTCAGCATCATCTCTCATGCTGTCATGTTGGGATGAGCAATGTCCTTTCTGAAGGCAGAAAAGTGCTCATGTGGGAGTTGGGCAGCTCTGCAGCAAATTATATCACAAAGACTTGGGCACCATCCCATGTTCTTGTGCCATTAAAAAAAAAAAAATCCTTGCCAAGCAAAGAGGAGAGAGATAAGAAGAGGAAAACAAAAAAATTGGTAGGAGAGGCCAAGGTCACTTTTCAGCTAGTCTTTCCCATGGACTGGTGGGATATCATGGTGTATGCAGAAAAGCTAGGTGCTCTGGGGCTGGGCTGCTGCTGTTGGGAGGCACTAAATCAAGGTAGTAACAAAATGAGGAATCCACAGTCAATTTTACCAGTAAGATAAGAGAAATGGATAAAAAAGAACAGCAAGGTTGTTACTCTGCAGAAGAGTGATGAGTAGGTCTGTTGACCTCAGTAGCAAAAACAATTCTGTTGGCTTTGTGTTTAGAGGGAAAGTGCTGCTTTTTTTGGAAGT